>MU401793.1:0-30866 GCA_022579005.1 Poronia punctata
TAACTAAAAAGTTATTAATATAAAATATAATAAAAACTAATTAATTTTTAATATGTTATAAATATAGTTTTTTAAGTAATAGTTTAAGCTTAAAATTTTTAAATATTAATATAAACTCTTTATATTAAAAAAAAGCAAGTTTTTTAACTTATAAAGCGCTTTAAGTAGTAATATTACTTTATTTTTTTTATAATTAATTTATTTAATACTTTATATATTATAAGTTTTAATTTTTTATATATTATATTAAAAAACATACTTTTATTATTAAATTGCTTAACTTTATAATTTTTTTTAACTATAATTATTATTATAATTTTAAAAGTTATTATTATTAAAATAACTATATAAGTTAATTATAAAGTTTTTATTTACTATTAATTACTTTATATTATAAGTTATATTTTATACTTTATAAAAAAACTTTTTTTATTAAACTTATATATAAACACTTATTTAAGTAGTAATAGCTTACTTTTTGCTTTGCTTTTAAAAATCTTTTTTATTATATTAAGCAAAAATATTTAAGTTAGCTTATATTTTACGCTTTTTTAAAATTAGTTTTTTAAAATATATATAGCTAAGTTTTTTTACTTTAAAAGTAGCGGCTTAGTAAAATTATTATAATATATACGCTTTAATAGCATTATACTAATTTTTTTGCTGCTTTTTATTATATTACTACTATAAACACTGCGTATAATATTTTATGCTTATAATTGCTTATATATATAGCTTTTAAATATTTTAAAAAAAATATTTATAAAAACTTTATAAAGCAATTATTTTTAAAAATAACAATATTTGTTTTTATATTATATAGTAACGTATATTATATAGCTTAACTTATTAAAATTATTTAAATTATTTAGCTTAATTTTTTTAAGTTTTTAGCTTATATACAAAGCTAGTAAGTAAACTTTTTTAATATATTTATATTTCATTTTAAGCAGCTTTTTCTTTTTTTTTTTAACTTAAAGCTTTATAAATTACTTTGCTTTACTTTTTTTTTTATTAAAAAAACTATTATTTTTTAATAAAAGTTACTTTAAGTTTTTTATAAAAGCGTTAAAAAAATTGCTTATAATAATTAGCTTTCTTTTTTTTATTGCTAACTTTATTTTTATTATTATTATTTTTAACTTTTAATAAGCTTTTTATTAGCGTTTACTAAAGTAATAGTTTTATTAAGATTTTTTTAATTTATACTAGCTTTAGTTTTTTTAATTACTATACTTATAATTATAAAGCAGCTTTTTTACTAAAATATAACTATGCTACTAATATAATAGCTTTTTTAATAAGCAACTATATTGCTAATATAATACTTTTTTTAGCAAGTAATTATAATAGCAGCTTTAAAACTTTTGCTTATTATATAAATGCTTTTTTTATATATTACTTAAATTAACTTGTTTTATTTAAACTACTTTAAAATAGCTAGCCTTTTTTATATTTGCTTAAATTTAAGTTTAAATTTAAAAGCTTTATACTTAATATAAATTTAATTAAAATAATTAGCTTTATCTTTTTACTTTTTTATTATTATTATTATTTTTACTACTACTTTTTAAATAAAAACTAGCTTATTCTTTACTTATAAAATAATTAACTATTTATTTTATAAGCTATTTAGCTACTTAACTTATAAGCTAATTAATTTTTTTTTAATTAACTAAATTAATTAGTTGCTTTTTATACACTTTAGTTAACTGCTTGTTTTTTTATAGTATATATAATAAAAGTAGTAAAAGTACTTAATAAAGCTATATTTTAAATTTTTTTAATTTTAAGTAAAAATTTAAATATATTTTAAAAATATTACTTTTAAGTTTATTATATTATATATTTTTATATTATATTTAATAAAGTTTATATACTTTTTTTATTTAGTTACTTTATACTAACACTTTTTTAAAAGTTTTTTTAAAATTGCTTGCTTTAAACTAGCTTTAGTAGCTTAAGCGTTATTAAAAAAAATAAAAGTTTTATTTATAAATAAAGTTTTAAAATATATTTAATTTTTTTTATTAGTTTTTTAGCTATACTTACTTTTAACTTTTGCTTTTAAAAGCTTTTAAGTAGCTATACTATATAGTGCTTACTTTTAAGTTAATTAGCTTTTTATAGTGCTTTTTTTAAATACTTTTATTATTATAGCTATACTTTTAATTTTTTATTAAATAGTTTATTAATAAAGTACTAAAAAATTTAATTAACTTTAGTAAATTTATATAATTTTATGCTTATATAAGTTTTTTTTTATATTTTTTAAAATTATAAAATTAGTATTTATTAAACTTAATATTTTAAGTTATAATAACTTTTTTTATAGTAAGTATTTCTACTTAGTATATATTAAATATTATATATTTAACTATATATTTAATATATATATATAGCTTAGTTTTAAATTTTTACTTATTTTTATTAATAAAGTAATTTTGCTTTAATAAGTATATTTTATACTTATAAGCTATTATTTTTATTTAGTTAAGCTAAAGGTTACTTATTAGTACTTTGCTTATTAGTAGTATATATTAGTAAAAATAGTAGTTAAACTAAGTATTAAGCTTTTTTAAAAAGCTTATATTTTTATATATTTTAAATAAGCTTTAATTATATAATTATATAATAGCTTTAATAGATTTAAGCTTTAGCTTAATTAAAAAGCTTGCGCTATATAATATAATTTTAGCTTTTTTTATAATTTTTTTACTTACTTATTTAGCTATTTTAATTAGTCTTTTTATATATTTTAGTAATATTTTAATTTTAATTTCTTTTTTTTATACTATAGTTAATAATATATTTAACTATTAAGTATAATTATTGCTTATTTATTATTATAATAAACTAGTACTATTATAAGCTTATAGCAACGTTATACTTAACTTTTAAATATAATAATTTTAATAAAATCTTTTTATTAAGTTTTATGCTATATTATAAAAGTATATAATATTTTAAAGTATTTATTTTTACAAATAATTAATTAAAATATTTTTTTATATTTTTTATTAGAATTAAAAAGATTTTAATATATTTTTTAAAATAAATATATAGCACGTTATTTTAAAGTTTTTTAAAAAATTACTTTTAATATATAGTTAATTATATAACTTTTATATTTAATATATAGTATTTTTTAAATTTTTAAATTTTTTGCTTTATAAGGTAAAGCTTTTAATATTTTAGCTTTTAATATTTTAGCTTTTAAGTGCTTAAATTTAAAGTGCTATAATACTTTATTATTTTTTTATAGTTTTAAAAAGTTGCTTAAAAGTTAAAATATTTATTTAGTAATAGCTATAACTAAACTAGCTATACTTATTATAAACTTTTTTATATAGTTAATATTTATTATAAAGTATAATTTAAAATAATTCTTTTTTTTTTTATATTAAAAAAAACTAGGTTATATTTATATTATAGTTTTTTAACTATAACGTTATACTTTATTATTTTAAAGCATAATATATAATTTAAGCTATAATATTAAATTTTATTAATTTTTAGCTTAGCTTTTAATATAATATTAATAAAAAAACTTTTTATAAAATAAATATTTTTAAGCACTAGATTTCTTTTTTTTTTTTTAGTATTAAGTATACTTTAAATAGTTTTGCGTTTTTTTTTAAATTAAAAAAAGAAAATATACTAGCTTTAACTTAATTATTTTTAGTTAAAATAAATAATTTTATATTAAGCAGCTTTTTATAGTTTACTAAATATACAGTGCTATAATTATTAAAAATCGTGTTGTTTAATACTGCATGCTTATTTATATTAATAGTAATATATATTTTATAAATTCTTTTTTAAATATTGTTAACTATAATAAAATTAATAACTATATAAACTATATTATATAGTAAATATATTTCTTTTTAAAACTTGAAAATTGTTTAAGCTTTTATTACTAAATAATAATTTTTTAATAAAGCTTGGTACTTTTTAATCTTTTTTTTAATTTTATTATATAGCTTATTTTACTTATTATTTTAATAGCGTTATTATATAGTTTTAAGCTTATTATTAGTTATTTTTAATAATTAGTTAAAAGTATAAAATTTAGTTATTATAAACTAGCATTAAGCATACTTATTAAGTTTTTAAAAATGTTTTGCTAATTTTTTATAAAAGTATTTATATAATTTATGGTTCCTTTTTTTTAAACTTTTTAAAAAATAATTTTTTAAGCTATTTTTAGTAATAATAAATATAGCTATATATTTTGCTTTTTTTTAACTAATATTTAATTACTAAGTTAGCTATAAGCTAATTTATTTTTTTTATTATAAAAAAAGGTTTATTTTTTGCTTGCTTTTAAAAAAATAACTTTTTTTTAAGTAGCTTATTTTAATTAAAGCTTTAGCTAAAGTATATATAATAAACTTTTAATTATAAATAGCTTTTTAACTTTTTTAAGCTTCTAGTTAAGCGCTTTATAATAAATTAAAGTTTATTTTTTATATTATTTATTAAACTTAATATTGCTTTTTTTAGCTTTTATAAAAGAAATTTAATATTGCTTTTAAGTAATTAAATAATAATTAACTTTATAAAGTATAATAATACTATATAATATTTTAACTTAGTTTTAAAACATTACCTAGCTACTTTTTATTTATATTATATTAACTTATATATAATATTTTATATTAATAGTTTTTTTAACTTAAGCTTAAAGCATATTAATTTAAAGCTGCTTATATACTTTATATTATATATTTTATATTTTAAAGCTTTATTAAATAGTAAGATTTTTATTAATTTAAGCTATTATAAACTATTATATTAGTTTTTAAAGTTTATTACTTTTTAGTTTATTTTTTTATTTTTATTTTTTTAGCTTTATATAGTACTTTTTAATATAATAACGCTTAAGTTTTTAAAGCGTAGTTATTTTAAAAAGGCGTTTAAAAACTTTTTTAAAGTTGTATTTAAAAAAGTACTTATTTAAGTTAATATTTTTTTAAATACTTTTAATAATAATAATAACTTAAAAAGTTTTAAATTATTGCTTTTAGTTTTTAAAAAAAGCAAGCTTTATATAAAACTTAATAAATATAAAAGTATTGTTAAACATTTTAATAGTTATTAATTTATATTATATAATAACTAAAAATATTTTTAAAAAAGTATATAATATAAAAAATATTAGCTTATTAAATAAAAACTAATGTAATTAATAAAAAAATATTATATAACTATATAAAGCTAGCTTTTAAAAAAAGCAATTTTATATAAGCACTAGTTTTTTAATAGCAAACTAAGCTTATAACTTTAATAAATTATATTAATTATATTTAATAAAGTAAAAAGTAAAAAATAGTGCTAAAATTAGCATAGCTAGTATATATATTAAATATATAGAATTAATTAATATATATATATAATTAGTTTATAAGTGCGCGTTGCTTAACTTTTATAATTAAGCAATATTTATATTTATTTTAATTATATATTAGTTAAGTAGTTTAACTTATATTTTAACTATATAAGCTATAAAGTAAATTATACTTACTGCTTAATTAAATAGTAAATAAAATACACTTTACGCTTTTTACTTTTTTAATATTATATACTTTTTATTTTAGCTTTATTTTTAACGTTATAATTTTTAAATAACTTAAAAGTATTTTTATTTAGTGCTATATAGCGTGCATGCTTTATACTAAGTATATAAACCTTTTTTTTAATAGTTATTATATATAACCTTATTATTAATAAACCTAAAATAATTATAGTATAATTTATAAAGCGCGTAGTTAATCTTTTAATTAACGCGCTATATATATTATATTTTTTAAAACAAGCTTTGCTTATTTTTTTAATATTAAATTAATTATAGCTTAATTTGCTAATATATACTAAACGCTTTTCTACTTTAATAGTAACTACTTAGTTATTTTTAAAGTAAACCTATTATTTATTATAATACTTTATTAGCTTTTTATTTAGTTTTATTAATAAAAGTAATAAAATATTTACTCTTTATAAATGCTTTTTTAAAGGTTTTTATATTATAATATTAAGTTATATTTTTATATTTATATTTATAATAATTCTTTTTAGCTTTTGCTTATTATATAAAAAAACTATAGTTGCTGCTTAAAATAGCTTTATAATACTAAATACTTTATAAAACGTTATTAAAGTAAATTAAATATATTAACTTATTTTAGTTTAGCTTTTAACTTTTTATTTTTAAAGTTTAACTAAGCTATTTAAATATTTTATACTTTACTTTTAAGCTATTTTAGTAGTTTTTACTTAACTTTGCTTAACTAGCAATTTAATAGTAATAGTTTATTTTTTAAGCAATACTTAGCTATATAGCCTTTTTTACTATAGTAATAATGCTTTATAAAGCTACTGCTAATATATGCTAATTTATTTTAATTTCATTTTATTTATTATTTAAATAAGTTATTAGTTTTTTTTTAAATTATTTAAGCGCTTTTAAATTATTTACTATTTTTATTTATTTTAATAAGCATTTAGTATATTTTTGCTTTTACAGCAGTTTATACTTTTTATTAGTATAATATTAAATATTTTATTATTTTTTAGCTTTATAATATATTATTTTTATATTATTAAGTAATATATACTACTTTATTAAAACCTTTTTTAGTTTTTTTTAAAGCTTATATTAATAATTAAAAGCTAGTTAGCTATTATCTTTTAGTAGTATAGCGCTTTTAAGTTTTTATATTAGTACTTGCTAATAAAATATTTTTTAAGTTTTTATTTTTTTGCTATTTTATTTTATATAGCTATTTTTAAAAAGTTTGCTTAAATAGCTTTATGTTAACGTTTTTTTACTAAATAAACTTTTAAAAGTTTTTAAAAGTAGCCTTTTTTAAGTTAATATAGTTTAGCATATTTTAATAAGTATGCTAATTTATTTAAATTTTAAACTTAGCTTATATTAAAGCTTAAGTAATGTATATTAAATCTTTATACTTAGGCTTTTTCTAATTGCTTTTTTTTTATAGCGACAATTTAGTTTTTAATTTTTATAGCAATAGCATTTTGCTTTAGCTACTTATAATTATATATAAAAGCTTTTATATTATTTTTATATTAAGTTCTTTTTTACTTAATAAGTAGCTAGAATAATTACGTATTTTAGTTTACTATATTAATAATTTAATTTAAAAAATCATTATCTTAGCTTTTTAAACTTTTATAAAAACTATTATAATAAAAGCTTTTATTAAATAAGCTATTATATAATAATAGCTTAAAGTAAAAAAGATAGCTTTTACTTTTTTAACCTTTTTAAAAGTTGCTAGCTATTAGCTAATTGTTTATTTTAATAAATAACATATTTTATTTTAAGTTTTTTAGTTTGCTATTAAGTTTTTTACTTTTTTTATTTTATTTATTATTGCCTTTTTTCTTTTTAGCTATTTATAAATTTAGCTTAACTATTAGCTAGTTCTTTTAGTTTTTATTAGTTATTTTTAGTATTAAGTTTATTAATCTTGTTTATATTATTGCTAATTATTTTCTTAGTAGTTATAAACTATACTTAGTTTTTAATTTAAATCCTTTTATTAAATATTACGTTATAACGTAAAAATTTAAACATAAAAAACTATAAAAGTTTAAATAATAAAATAATTATAAAGTAATATTGCTAGCAATTTTAAAAACTAAATATATTAAATAACTTTTATTTAGTTAACTAAGTAAATACCTAAGCTAGCTAAAAAAATAAAAAAAATATAACTAGCTAAACTATAGTTAATAGTTAGTATAGGTTTAGCCTTTATATAGTCTATACACTTATAATGCAGCTAGTAGGTCTTATAAGCAAGTGCCCTATTATATTTATAAGCTAAAGCTTATAGCGCTTTAGCTTTTAAATCCTTAAATTTAAAGTGCTATAATACTTTATTATTTTTTTATAGTTTTAAAAAGTTGCTTAAAAGTTAAAATGCTTATTTAGCAGTAGCTATTATTAAGCTTGCTAAACTTATTATAAACCTTTTTATATAGTTAGTACTTATTATAAAATATAATTTAAAGTTAAAAAAAAAGAAGTATATTAAAAAAAAACTAGGTTGTACTTATATTATAGTTTTTTAACTATAATGTTATGCTTAATTGTTTTAAAGCGCAATATATAATTTAAGCTATAATATTAAATCTTTTTAATTTTAGGCTTAGCTTTTAATATAATATTAATATAAAATCTTTTTATAAAATAAACATTTTTAAGTACTAAATCTTTCTTTTTTCCTTTTTAATATTAAGCATACTTTAAATACTTTTATGTTTTTCTTTTAAATTAAAAAAGAAAATGTGCTAGCTTTAACCTAGTTATTTCTAATTAAAATAAATAATCTTGCGTTTAGCAGCTTTATATAGTTTACTAAATATATAGTACTATAGTTATTTAAAACAATACTATTTAATAGTGCATACTTATTTATACTAATAATAGTATATATTTTATAAAAACTATTTTAAGTGCTGCTAACTATAGTAAAATTAATAACTATATAAACTATATTATATAATAGCTATATTTTGTTTTTAAACCTTAAAAAATTATTTAAACTTTTATTACTAAATAATAATTGTTTAGTAAAGCTTAGCACTTTTTTTAAAAGGAAATTTATTATATAGCTTACTTTACTTATTGCTTTAATAGCGTTATTATATAGCTTTAAGCTTATTATTAGTTATTTTTAGTAGCTAGTTAAAAGTGTAAAATTTAGTTACTATAAACTAGCATTAAGCATACTTATTAAGCTTTAAAAAATGTTTTGCTAATTTTTTATAAAAATACTTATATAATTTACGTGTTTTGTTTTTTTTACTTTTTAATAAATAAGCCTTTAAAGCTACCTTTAGTAATAGTAAATATAGCTACATATTTTGCTTTTTTTAAACTAGTGTTTAAGTATTAAGTTAGCTATAAGCTAATTTATGTTTTTTATTATAAAAATAGTTTACTTTTTGCTTGCTTATAAAGAATTAACTTTTTTTTTAAGTAGCTTACTTTAGCTAAAGCTTTAGCTAAATTATATATAATAAACCTTTAACTATAAGTAGCTTTTTAACCTTTTTAATCTTATAGTTAAGCGCTTTATAATAAACTATAGTTTATTTTTTATATTTTTTGTTAAACTAATCATTACCTTTTTTAGCTTTTATAAAGATTTTTTAATATTGTCTTTAAGCAATTAAATAATAGTTAACTTTATAAAGTATTATAATACTATATATTAAAAGCCCTTTTAATACTTTTAACTTTATTAACTACATTAAAGCTATTAAAACGCAAATATTTTATAAATATAAATATTTAATTTTTAATGCATTAGTTTTAAATTGCGTTAAACTTACTTTATTAAAAAAGTTAATTTGCAGTATATGTATATAGTATATAACTAGTATATAAAAAGTACGCGTTTTTTACGTATTAAATATGTAGGAAGTACGTGTTTTTTTTATATTACTAATAGGTTTAAATTATATTATAAACCTTTATAGCTATATAAAATTTAATAAAAAAAGTTCTTATAACTTTTCTTTTTAATTAATTAACTTAATATAGTACTATTAATAGTAATATATTATAATTTTATTTACTTTAGCTAAACTAATACTAATTAGTAGTTAAATTAGCAACTATAAAAAAGCAAGGTTTAAAAACAGAAACTATTATTATACTTGCTTTTAACCTAACTTAAAGTCGCTTCAGCTTTATATTGCTTTTAAAAACTATTTTAAATAAAGTATTAAATAGAAAATTTAAATTTAATTGCTTTAATAACCTTTTAGTAAAATTATAGTATATAAAAAAAGCTAATATAAAATTATAGTATATATTTTATAGGTTATTTAATAAGAAAATAAAAAATAGTAAGCATTTTTATTACTTTAATTAACTTATAGCTAATTTAAAAACTAATTAGTATTAATTTATAATAGCATTATTATTAAATTTTAACTTTAGTAGTTACTTTAAATCTAATTTAAAAAAATAACTATAATAAAAAGATTACTAATTTTAACAGCCTTTTTTTTATTTTAAAAACGCTTATAATATAAACTTAAATTAAGCTAAAATATTCAAAAATATTAAAATAGCTATATACTTTTTTTAATAGTATATTGTTTTTAAACTTTAAAAAAATAAAAAGATTAACTTTAAAATAATAATAAAATATAAGCTAAATATATACGTTTTAATTAAAATAACTAAATACTTATATATACTTTTTAATAGTAAAGAGTTTTTATAAGCTATTTAACAAAACTTTAAAAACTAAACACGTTAAAACTTTAATATATTAGTATATATAATTTAATAGATATTACTACTAATATTATAGGGAAAAAAGCTTAACAATACTTTAGTAAACCTTTAAACCTTTATAAGTAACTATTTAGTTACTATTACTTTTAGTAATATAACTATTAAAAAACTTTAATACCTTTTTTTTTTTTTTAAAGCACTTAAAATAACTTTTTTATTTAACTTTAATAATAAAAGGTCTATATAATTGTATATATTTAAATTAAAAATAATTTAAAAAGTATTAGTAATTAACTAAAAAGCTTAAGCTTTTTAAGCTTTTTAAGCTTTTTAAGCTTTTTAAGCTTTTTAAGCTTTTTAAAGCACTTAACCTGCTTTTTAACCTTTTTAAACCTTTTAAGTATTATAAGCTATTTAAGCTATATATGCCTTATATACTTTAAAGCTTTTATAGCTAATAAATCTTTTACTTACTACTAAGCTAGTTATGCTTTAATAGCAAGCTGCTTTTACTTAAGCTATTAAGTATAAAAACGTTTTAACTTTATATTTAAATTTTTAAAAATTTAACTATGTTTTGCTTTATAATTTACTTTTAATATATTTAATAAACAATACTTTTTTTACTTTTAAAAAAATGATTATATTTGCAAAAATATAGCAAAAAAACTAAAATTATATAAGCAAGCTTTATAACTTATTATATAATAAAGTATAAATTTTTATTAATATATGCTACTAAATTAAAATAATAAAAAACTAATACTAAGCTATATTTTTAATAATTTTAAATAACTATATTAAGTAATACTTTATATAGCAAATTAGCTTTAATAAGTTATAAATAAAAGTATATTTTAAATTAAATTTATATTTTAATAATATTATAAATTAGTTTTAATACTTTACTAATTAAATTATAATTATATACTAAAACATTTATAAAAAAACCTAAATAAAACCTTTATAAAAGCTTTTAACTTTATAATTAATAAAATTATAAAAGCTTAGTAAGCACTTAGTATAGCGTATTAAAATAAAATCTACTTAGTAATAAATATAGTACATATATATAAAAGTGTATTTAAGTTTAATATAGCACTTATTTATTAAAAGCTAACGTTTAAAAGTTTATTTTTTAACTTTTAAGCCTATTTTTAAATAGTAAATAATAATAAAAGCAATATTATATTTTATATAAATTATAAGTATAATAATTATAGTTATAATAAAAACAATTTAATATTATATTACTTTTATTTTAAAAGCAAATTAAACCTATTAAAGTAAAAGTATAAGTATTTTATATATAAAAGAATAATTGTTTTAACTAATTATTTAATTAAAAAAGCAATATAAAGCAAAACGTTAGTTTTTTAGCACCTATAAAATAATTTATAACTATAAACTAAATATTAAAATATTTTTTTAATATTTAATAAATTTAAAAAGTATTTTAAAAACTATTTTAAATTTAAACTTAAAACAAAATAAAATTAATAAAAAAATAGCAAAGAAATTTACTTAATTTCTAAAAACTGCTATATATATATATTACGTTATAAGCAAAAATATATAGCAATTTAAAGCTAAAAAGCAAGCTAATTAATTTATTTTAAAAGTTTTATATAAAATAAAATATTAAAGCAAATTATAAAATATAAGTGCTTTTAACTATTTAATAGTTAAAAAAGTTTAATTAAAAGCATATTTATGCTTAAATTTAAAAGTAAATATAATATAAAAACTAAGCTAAGTTTATATTAAATTTAGTAGTAGCAGTATTATTAAAAATATTAGCATAATTTAAATATAAAACCTTTTTAAAATAACTATATATTATATTTTAAATATACTTACTTTTTTTTATTTTTGCTATAAAACACTAACTACGTTAGTACTTATTTTAATAACACTAAAAATATTATTATTTAAAGCAATAGTAAAACAATACTAGTTATTTATAAATAAAAAGATTTAGTTTTTAATATACACTTTAGTAAAATAACTATCAGTCCGGCTAAAGTAAATGTAATTATAACACGTTACTATTAATAGTACTATGTTAACTTAATTAATTAAAGGTAAAAAAAGTTATAAGAACTTTTTTTAGCAAGTTTTATATAGCTATAAAGGTTTGCAGTATAATTTAAACTTATTAGCAATATAAAAAAAATACGTACTTGCTATATATTTAATACGTAAAGGATGTATACCTTTTATATACTAGTTATATATTATATATATATATTATATATATACTTTTTTAATAAAGTAAGTTTAATGCAATTTAAAACTAATATATTAAAAACTAAATATTTATATTTATAAAGTATTTGCGTTTTAATAGCTTTAATATAGTTAATAAAGTTAAAAGTATTAAAAAAGGTTTTAATACTTACTATTTTTTTAACTATATTTTTTTTATGCTTTTATTTTTAACTTATAAGCAATTTACTATTGCTTTAATTTTTATTTATATTTAATTTATTATAATAAAAGATTTAAGTGTTTAGTTAAAAGTTTGTTTATAAACAAATTTAAAAGGTTATTTCTTTTTTAATTTAATAAACTTTTATAATTATCTTTTTTTATAAAATCTTTATAGCAATATTATATTAATTATAAAGCATTTTTTATGCATACTTTTAACTTTTATAAAATATTAATAAAGCAATTTAAAATTAGTATAAAGTATTAAAAAAATTAAAAATACTTTAAGTACTTTAAAAATTAAGTATAAAGTAGTATATAAAGCAATAGTACTATTAACTTTATTAACTATATTATATAGTTTACTAGCAAAAATAAATTAAGTAATGCGCTTATATTTACTTAAGTTTTAGTAAATAATATTGCTAATAATTTTATATTTATTTTGCTTATAATTGAAAATTAATTTAGTAGTGAAAATAATAATAAAATTAATTTAAAAGCTTAAGTTAGTGTTATTAGCAAGCAATCTATTTATAACAATAAATAGCTTTGCTTTTATTAAGTTTAAAAGTATATAAGTTAATTTATAGTACTTATTTTTAATTTATTAGTTAATTGCTTATTTAATGCTTAAATCTTATTTTTATGGGTTTAATAACTTATATAGCTATTAATAAGTTAAATATAGCTTAAAGTTAATATATATTGCTAATATATATACTATATGCTTTTTAGCTAATATATTGCTAAAAAGCGTTAATTAAAATAAAGTTAATTTTAATTAAATATAATAAATAAAGCATATAACCTAGATTTAAAGGTATTAAAAGTACTTTAAGTAACTAGGTATATAGTAACTTTATTTTAAATAAGGTAAGGTATACTGCGCATATCTTAAGCTATTATATAATATATACTTATACCTAAAAAGTACTAAAAATATATAAAGTACTTTAAACCTAATTGAATACTTTTATAGATTATAGTTAATTATATTATATTTTTAAGCGTATAGTTTTACTTTTAATGCTTTGCACCTATTCTAATTTACTTTATTTACTACAACTTATTATTAGATTAGATTTTTTACTTAACTTCTTTATATAAAGATAATTCTTTTATTTTTAAAAGTAATTTTTATACTATTGAGCTTAATTGCTTATTTTTTTTGAAACAATTGCTTTAATTTTGCTTTAAATTTAGCTTTAAAAAGTTTGCTTTTCTTTATAGCTAAAAACGGTAATATAGTAAATAATAAAATATTATTTATTTATATTATAATAATATTAAATTTATTATGTTTACTTTTTATAAATAGTAAGTAAAAGTTATAAGTTAATATTAGTATTTTAAGTTAATTTTAATAATATTTATAATAAGTTTAAAATTAGTATAAACTAAATTTAGCTAAACTATAAAAAAAGCAAAGTAATTAAAAAATAGTACTTTTAAAGTACTCTTTTTAAGTTTAATAAGTAAACGTATATATATAATATAAAAAAGGTATTTTCTAATTATATACATGCTTATATAATGTTTTTTAGCTTATTATAAGCGTTATAGTTTTAAATTAAAAATAGTGCAAGTATAAGTATAACTTGTTAATTTATTATTAAATAGTAAAAGCTTAATATAAAACTGTTTTTTATAGTTATTATAGCTTTAATAAATTATTAATTAAAAAATTTTATAAAGCTAAGCAGTTTTGCTTTTAATTTTATATACTATATAAAATAAAAATAGCTTAATATTTAAGTATGTTTTAAAGTTAAAATAAATAAACTTAAATAGTTTTATGCTTAAAAGATTATTATTTTTTAAAGCGTTAAATCTTTTAAAAAATAAACTAAAAGTAAAAATCATGCTTTTATTTTATAGCTTTAAAAATAATTAAAAATTTACTTTCTTTTTTATATTTAAGTACGTTTTTAATACTATTATATACTTAAATTATATTATTAAAAAGTATTATAATATAATAATAATTTTTCTTTTTTTAAAAAAGTAGCAAATAATTGCTAAAGTAGTAAAAAGTTATAAGTTTTTTATTTTTACTAAAAGTATATTTTAATTTATATTTGCTTTATAGTTAGTTTAGTTTATATTTATTAAAAATTTATTTATACGTTAATATAGTTTTATTTAAATATAATAAAACTTTATTAGTTTGTTAACTATATTAATAATAATCTTTTTACTTTTAATTGTTTAAACTTTTAAAAACATTATTTTTGCTCTTTTTACTAAATAAAAGCTTTATTTTATAAAAAAAAAGTAAAAATAAAAAGTAAATTAAAACTATTTTAAGTATTAAGCGTATATAATATATTTACTTTTGCTTTTTTATTTTAAATAGCTTTTGCTTATTAAATTATTTTAAGTAATAATAGTAAATTATTATTAATTTATAAATAAGTACTAAATACTAATAAAGTAAGTATAAGTTTTTTATGTTTTATAATAGTATTAAAAGCTTTTATTAGTATTTATAAAATTAATTTATTATTATTTTAGTAGCTAATCTTTTTTTAATAATATTAAAAGCGTAGCGTAAAAAGGCATATACGCGTTTAATTTTTTTAAGTGCTTAATATGCTTTAATAAGCATTTTTTTGTATATAACTTTTATAATCTTAGTACTACTTTAAAACCTTTTTAAAGCAAAGTTAATACTAAAGTTATATATTATATAATTAAGGAGTTTTTAATGAACCTTAATTTAGCTCTTATAAAGTATATTTTATAGTTTATATGCTTTTATTATTTAAATAAAGGTTATAGCTTAAGATATTATAGCTAAATTAATAATATAAAAACTTATTTTTAATTAATTTAAATTATGTTAATAATAACTTTATAATTAAATTTATAGTTATTTTTTAAAGTAAATTTAAAGTGTTTTAGCACTAGGTTATATATTTAGTAATAGTAGCAAAACTTTTAAATCTTTTATAAAATAAAATAATTAACTTTATAATTTGCTATAGTTAACATTTGCTTTAGTTTTGCTGCTTTAAAGTGCTTAAATTGTTTATAAAGCAAGCATAATTTAATTCTAATAAAATATGCAATTAATTTACTAAAGTGCTTGTTAAGAAATAAATATTTTTGTTTATAAATAACTAGTATTATATTACTATTGCTTTAAAATAATAATATTTTTAATATTATTAAAATAAGCATTAATATAATTATCGTTGTGTAGTAAAAATAGAAAGAAAGTAAGCATATTTAAAATATAATATTTAGTTGTTTTAAAAAGGTTTTATATTTAGATTATGCTAATATCTTTAATAATACTGCTATTATTAAATTAAAAATAAACTTTACTTAGTTTTTATATTATATTTGCTTTTAAATTTAAGTATAAATATACTTTTAATTATGCTTTTTTAACTATTAAATAATTAAAAGTACTTATATTTTATAATTTACTTTTATAATTTACTTTATATAAATTCTTTAATATAAATTAATTTGCTAGCGTTTTAGCTTTAAATTGCTATATATTTTTGCTTATAATTTAATATATATATAAAGCGTTTATTAAAAACTAAATAAAGTTTTTTACTATTTTATTATTAATTTTATTTTGTTTTAATATTAAATTTAAAACAAGTTTAAAAATACTTTTTAAATTTATTAAATATTAAGAAAATACTTTAATATTTAGTTTATAGCTATAAATTGTTTTATAAGTAAGAAAAAACTAACGTTTTATTTTATATTATTTTTTAATTAAATAATTAGTTAAAAACTAATTATTTTTCTATATATAAAATACTTATACTTTTACTTTAATAATTTTAATTTACTTTTAAAATAAAAGCAATATAATATTAAATTATTTTTATTATAGCTATAATTATTATACTTATAACTTATATAAAATATAGTGCTGCTTTTACTATTATTTGCTACTTAAAAATATCTTTAAAAGTTAAAAAATAAACTTTTAAACGTTAGCTTTTAATAAATAAGTGCTATATTAAACTTAAATATACTTTTATATGCGTATACTATATTTATTACTAAGTAAATTTTACTTTAATACGTAGTGCTATATACTTGCTAAGCTTTTATAATCTTATTAATTATAAAGTTAAAACTTTTTATAAAACTTTTATTTAAGTTTTTTTTATAAATATTTTAATATATAATTATTATTTAATTAGTAAAATATTAAAAATAATTTATAATATTATTAAAATATAAATTTAACTTAAAATATATTTTTATTTATAACTTATTAAAGTTAATTTACTATATAAAGTATTACTTAGTATAGTTATTAAAACTATAAAGAATATAGCTTAATACTGGTTTTTTATTATTTTAATTTAGTAGTATATATTAATAAAAGTTTATGCTTTATTATATAATAAGTTATAAAGCTTGCTTATATAATTTTTATTTTTTTGCTATATCTTTATAAATATAATAATTTTTTACAAGGTAAAAAAAGTATTATTTATTAAATATATTATAAATAAATTATAAAATAAAACATAGTTAAATTTTTAAAGATTTAAGTATAAAATTAAAACGTTTTTATACTTAAAAGCTAAAATAAAAATAGATTACTATTAAAGCATAGCTATCTTGCTAGCAAGTAAAAAGTTTACTAGTTATAAAAGCTAAAAAGTATATAAAGTATATATAGCTTAAATAGCTTATAATGCTTAAAAGGTTAAAAAGGTTAAAAAGTAAGTTAAATGCTTTAAAAAGCTTAAGCTTTTTAATTAGTTACTAGTACTTTAAAATGCGTTTTAAGTTTAAGCATATTTTAGCTTATAATCTTTTTATTAGTAAATAAAAAAGTTAAACTAAGTTTTTATTTTTTAATTAAAAATTTATAAAGAAAGTACTAAGCTTTACTAATAGTTATATTATTATTTAGAATAGTAGGCAACTTATTATTTATAGCATTATAGCTTTAAATTATGCTATAATTAATACTTTTTTACTTTAGTATTAATAATAACAAATATTATACTATATATACTATATTATTAAAATGCTAACATATTTTTCTTTTTAAAATCTTTTTATATAGCTTATAAAAAGCTTTTACTATTAAGTTATATATATAAGTACTTAGTTATTTTATATAAAACGTATATATTTAGGTTACTTTTTGCTAGTGTTTTAAAGTTAAGTTTTTCTTTTGCTTTATTCTTTTAAAATAACATGCTTTTTTAATAAATAAATAGCTATACTTATTTTTTTAAAAGTTTTAACTTAATTTAAGTTATTATTAAAAGCGTTATTAAAGTAAATTAGTACTAACTACTATATATACTAAAACTGTTAATATAATTAGTTTTTTAAAAAGATTTTTAAAAATAAACTAAGGTTATATAATAATAATATTATTATAAAGCAATGCTAATTAGTTTTTAAATTAGCTATAAGTTAAAAATAGTAAAAATGCTTACTATTTTTTATTTTATTAGTATATAACTTATAAAACGCTTACTATAATTTAGTATAGCATATTTGCTTATTTTAATTTTTTAAGTAGTTATATAATAATTTATATTAAATTTTTTATTTATTATTTATTTAAATATAGTAAGTTTTAAAAGTAATATAAAGCTAAAGCAACTTTAAATTAAGTAAAAAGTAAATATAATAAAAAATTTTATTTTTAAACTTTACTTTTTTATAGTTGCTAATTTAACTTTTAATTAATATTAGTTTAGCTAAAGTAAATATAATTATAATATAGTACTATTAATAGTACTATATTAACTTAATTAATTAAAAAGAAAGTTATAAAGACTTTTTTTAGCAAGTTTTATATAGCTATAAAGGTTTATAGTATAATTTAAACTTATTAGCAATATAAAAAAACATATACTTGCTATATATTTAATATATAAAAGTCGTATACTTTTTATATACTAGTTATATACTATATATATACACTGTATATATACTTTTTTAATAAAGTAAGTTTAACGCAACTTAAAACTAATGTATTAAAAACTAAATATTTATATTTATAAAATATTTGCGTTTTAATAGCTTTAATATAGTTAATAAAGTTAAAGGTATTAAAAAGGATTTTAATAATAACTATATATTTTATTAAAGCTAAATTATACTAGCTTTATAAATAATTTAAGCACTTTAAAGCAGTAAAACTAAAGCAAATATTAACTATAGCAAGTTATAAAGTTAATTATTTTATTTTTAAAAAAACTTAAAAGTTTAACTATTATTGTTAAATATATAACCTAGCGCTAAAACGCTTTAAATTTACTTTAAAAACAATTATAAATTTAATTATAAAGTTATTATTAACATAGTTTAAATTAATAAAAAACAGGTTTTTTATATTATTACTATAGCAAGACCTACAAAGTGATAAAAAGTCTAATAAGGCTTTTTAAATAATAAAGTCTTTTAATCAAAACAAGACTTATTAGGCAAACAAGACTTATTAGGCAAACAAGACTTGTTAGGCAAATAAGGCTTGTTAAAGGTAAACCTATTTTAAACCTATTTACAGTGTTTCTATTAGTTAGACTTACTAGATTTCTACGTTTTAATTAGCTTATTTATTTTATTTCTAACCTGCACGTACTTGCTAATATAACGTACTTACTTAACTACTTACATAGCTACATATAGCCAAACCTAACCTAACCTAACCTAGTTACCTAACCTACCTTTTTAAATAGCTTTATAATTTTCCATTTTTAAAAGCCTAGTCTTAGTAGTCCTGGTGGTCCTGGTGGTCCTAGTAGTCCTAGTGGTCCTGGTGGTCCTAGTGGTCCTAGTGGTCCTAGTGGTCCTAGTGGTCCTAGTGGCCCTGGTGGCCCTGGCCCTGGTCCTGGTCCTAGATCAACACCGCAGATTTTCAACTCATAGATTTCACTATCCAACTCAGTAGTCTAGCTATATCCGGCATAACACGCTCCCCTACAGCCACCATACCTAATTTGCACCAATTCCCTATACAAAAGTAGAATGCATTCTGTGGGTCTATGTGACCTTTGTTAAACCTATAGTTAGTTATTTGGCAAAAACAACACTGCAAGGTTGCAATTGACTGTATTTCGGCAGCCAAAATAGCAGCTAATACTAAAAAAAGCACGTAAGCGCGTAGGGCTATATAAGGACTATAAAATAAAATAAGGCTATTCCGAAAAAAATTAGAGTGCAAGTAAGGGAATAATAAAAAAACCAGTTAGGTAAAGGCGAGAGGGTAGGTAAAGGGGGGGGGGGAGGGGGGGGTGGTCCGGAGGCCCTTAGCGAAAGTTAAGGGTGTTAGTAGGTACGTACCTAAAAAAACCGACTGTAGGTTTATTGCTATTAACTAAATAAGGTATAGTAGTTGCGAAGATATGCATTATGCCAGATGCGGCTAGACTACTAAGTTAGATAGTAAAATCTATAAGTTGAAAATCTGTGGTGCTAGATTAAGGATCTTAAAGGTCAATTAGCATTTAATCTGGCTAAAAAGCACTTATAAGATCTGCATATGCTGTAAAAGCTAAAAAGTAACTTAAATATACTATATAAAGTCAGTGCAATTAAATGTACCTTTATAGCCTTAGCAGCAGGCTAAAAACAAGGCTATAGCTATTAGTGCAGCTTTTAGTCAAGGATAATAGTAGTAGTAGTAGTAGTAGTAGTATGCAAAATAACAAGGTTAGAATTTTTAAAATAGCTAAGTTAGGTTAGGTTAGGTCAGGTTAAAGAAAAAGTACCTAGGTAAAAAAGTTATAATAGGTGCAAGTAAGTACATTCCTTTTTAATTAGTATAGAAAGTACTTAAAAGCTTGACAAGCCTTGTTTTTCTAACAAGTCTTGTTTTTTTTAACAAGTCTTGTTTTTCTAACAAGTCTTGTTTTTCTAATAAGTTTTACTGCCCTTATAAAGTCTAACAAGCTATGTTGCTATATATATTTTCTTGCTATAGTAATTTAGCTATATTATTTTAAGCTATAACCTTTATTTAAACAATAAAAGCATATAAAGCGTAAAATATATTTTATAAGTATTAAATTAACGTTTATTAAAAATTTCTTAATTATATAATATATAATATTAGTACTAACTTTGCTTTAAAAAAGTTTTAAACTAGTACTAAAATTATAAAAATTATATATAAAGAAATATTTATTAAAGCATATTAAAAACGTAGCAAAATTAAATATATATATACTTTTTTATACTACGCTTTTAATATTATTAAAAAAAAATTAGCTACTAAAATAATAATAAATTAATTTTATAAATAGTAGTAAAAGCTTTTACTAATACTATAAAACTTAATAAACTTATATTTACTTTATTAGTATTTAGTACTTATTTATAAATTAACAATAATTTATAATTATTACCTAAACTTATTTAATATATAAAGAATTTTTAAAAAGCTATAAAAGCTATTTAAAATAAAAAAGTAAAAATAAACATATTATATACGCTTAATACTTAAAATAGCTTTAATTTACTTTTTATTTTTATTTTCTTTTTATAAAGTAAAGTTTTTATTTAGTAAAAAAAGCAAAAAAAAAATAGTTTTTTTAAAGTTTAAGCAATTAAAAGCAAAAACGTTATTATTAATATAGTTAATAAACTAGTAAAGTTTTATTATATTTAAATAAAACTATATTAATATATAAATAAAGTTTTAGTAAATATAAGCTAAAATAATTATAAAATAAATATAAATTAAAATATACTTTTAGTAAAAGTAAAAAACTTATAACCTTTTACTACTTTAATAATTATTTGCTGCTTTTATAAAAAGCTAAAAAAAAAAGTTATTAAATTATAATACTTTTTAATAATATAATTTAAGTATATAATAATACTAAAAACGTACTTAAATATAAAAAGAAAGTAAATTTTTAATTATTATTAAAGCTATAAAATAAAAGCATTATTTTTACTTTTAGTTTACTTTTTAAAAAATTTAATACTTTAAAACTTAATAATCTTTTAAGTATAAAAGTATTTAAATTTGTTTATTTTAACTTTAAAACGTACTTAAATATTAAGCTATTTTTATTTTATATAATATATAAAATTAAAAGTAAAACTACTTAGCTTTATAAAAAATTATAATTAGTAGTTTAAAACTATAATAATTATAAAAAAAAACAATTTTATATTAAGCTTTTACTATTTAAAAAATAAGTTAACAAGTTATACTTATACTTATATTATTTTTAATTTAAAACTATAATGCTTATAATAAGCAAAAAAAATATTATATAAGGATATATATAATTAAAAAACACTTTTTTTAATATTATATATATATATTTATTTATTAAACTTAAAAAAAGTACTTTAAAAGTATTATCTTTTAGTTATATGGCCTTTTTTATAGTTTAGCTAAACTTAATTTATATTAGTTTTAAACTTATTATAAATATTATTAAAATTAACTTAAAATAATAATATTAACTTATAATCTTTTTTTACTATTTATAAAAAGTAAACATAATAAATTTAGTATTATTGCAATATAAATAAATAATACTTTATTATTTGCTATACTAGCGTTTTTAGCTAAAAAAAAGCAAACTTTTTAAAGTTAAATTTAAAGCAAAACTAAAGTAATTTTTTAATAAAAAATAAGCAATTAAGTTTAATAGTACTAAAATTACTTTTTAAAATTAAAAAATAATCTTTATATAAAAAAGTTAAGTAAAAAATCTAACTAAAATTAACTTTATTTTAGTTGATATTTTTAGCAATATATTAGCTAAAAAGTATATAGTATATATATTAGCAGTACTTATTAACTTAAAGCTATATTTAACTTATTAATAGCTATATAAGTTATTAAACTTATAAAAAATAATATTTAAGTATTAAGCAAGCAAATTAACTAGCAAATTAAAAATAAGCACTATAAATTAATATATGTACTATAACGTAATTAGCATATATGCTAGTTACGCCTTACGTTATAAAGTAGCTATAAGACTAAAAAGGGCTAGCTTAATTTCTGTTTTTGTATATGTAGCTATTATTTTTGCGTTGCTTTCTAGACCTAGATACCTAGCTATTTATTGCACATACAATACACTAAGTCATCCTCTTTAAAATACCTTTATAAAGCTATAATTAAGGCAAAGCCCTTAAAACCTAGTTAATGCGTCTACTTAAGCTAGACCTCTTCTAGTGTAAATTTAAAGTGATTTTTAAAAATATTTAATTTTATTGCAGTACTTTTAAACTTAATAAAAGCAAAGCTATTTATTTTTATAAATAAATTATTTGCTAACAATATTAACTTAAGCTTTTAAATTAGTTTTATTATTACTATTACTACTAAATTAATTTTAAATTATAAGTAAAATAAATATAAAATTACTAGCAATATTATTTACTAAAACTTAAGTAAATATAAGCGTATTATTTAATTTATTTCTACTAGTAAACTATATAATATAATTAATAGAATTAATAGCGTTATTACTTTATATACTACTTTATACTTAATTTTTAAAGTACTTAAATTACTTTTAATTTTATTAATACTTTATAAAGCTTAAAAGTATATTTAAAAAACGCTTTATAATTGATATAATATTGCTATAAAAATTTTATAAAGAAAATTATGAAAAAAGATTAAATTAATAAAGAAATAACTTTTAACTAAGCACTTAAGTTTTTTATTATAACAAATAAAATATAAATAAAAATTAAAGCTATAGTAAATTGCTTACAAGTTAAAAATAAAAGCATAAAAAATAAAAATATAGTTAAAAGAAAAATAGTAAGTATTAAAATCTTTTTTAATACTTTTAACTTTATTAACTATATTAAAGCTATTAAAACGCAAATATTTTATAAATATAAATATTTAGTTTTTAATATATTAGTTTTAAATTATATTAAACTTACTTTATTAAAAAGGTATACGCGCAGTGTATATATATAGTATATAACTAGTATATAAAAAGTACGTATTTTTTATATATTAAATATATAGCAAGTACGTATTTGTTTTAAATTGCTAATAGGTCTAGATTATATTGCAACCCTTTATAGCTATATAAGACTTGCTAAAAAAAGTTCTTATAACTTCTTTTCCCTTTAATTAATTAAGTTAATATAGTACTATTAATAATAACGTGTTATAATTACATTTACCTTAGCTAGACTAACACTATATAATATTTTAACTTAGTTTTAAAGTGTTAGCTTATTGCTTTTTATTTATATTATGTTAACTTATATATAATACTTTATATTAATAGCTTTTTTAACTTATACTTAAGAAATATTAATTTAAAGTTGCTTATATGCTTTACATTATATATTTTACGTTTTAAAGCTTTTTAAAATTATAAGTCTTTTTTTAATTTAAGTTATAATAAACTTTTATATTAGTTTTTAAAGTTTATTGCCTTTTATTTTATTTTTTTATTTTTATTTTTTTAGCTTTATATAGTACTTTTTAGCACAGCAACTCTTAAGTTACTAAAGCGTAATATTTAGAAAAAAGCGCTTAAATTCTTTTTTAAAGTTATATTTAAAAAAGTAGTTATTTAAGTTAACATTTTTTAAAATACTTTTAGTAATAATAATAACTTAAAAGGGTTTAAACTATTGCTTTTATTTTTAAAAATAAGCAAGCTTTATATAAGACTTAATAAATATAAAAATATTATTAAATATTTTTATAATTATTAAATTATACTATATAATAACTAGAGCTATTTTAAAAAAAGTATGCAGTATAAAAAGTATTACCTTATTAAATAAAAACTAATATAATTAGTTAAAAAAATATTATATAACTATATAAAGCTAGCTTTTAAAAAAAGCATTTTTATATAAGCACTAGTTTTTTAATAGTAAACTAAGCTTATAACTTTAATAAATTATATTAACTATATTTAATAAAGTAAAAAGTAAAAAACAATATTAAAATTAGCATAGCTAGTATATATATTAAATATATAAAATTAATTAATATATATATATAACTAGTTTATAAGTACGCGTTGCTTAACTTTTATAGTTAAACAATACTTATATTTATTTTAGTTATATATTAATTAAGCAGTTTAACTTACGCTTTATTTATAAAAGCTATAAAGTAAATTATGCTTGCTACTTAATTAAGTAGTAAGTAAAATGCGCTTTACGCTTTTTACTTTTTTAATATTATATACTTTTTATTTTAGCCTTATTTTTAACACTATAATTATTAAATAACTTAAAGGTAGTTTTACTTAGTACTATATAAATATTACGCAGCGCGCATACTTTATACTAAGTATATAAACCTTTTTTCTTATTAGTTATTATATATAACCTTATTATTAATAAACCTAAAATAATTATAGCGCAATTTATAAGGCGCGTAGTTAATTTTTAATTTAACGCGCTATATATATTGTATTTTTTTAAATAAGCCTTGCTTATATTTTTAATATTAAATTAATTTGTTGCTTAATTTCCTAATATATACTAAACGCTCCTCTATTTTAATAATAACTACTTAGTAGTCTTTAAAGTAGACCTAATATTTATTATATATTTAATATAATATATATAAATATAAAATAGTTTTATTTAATTTAATTAATAAACTATTAATATTTTAAAACTATATAAACAATATATTATTTAATTATTTTAATTAATTCCACTATGTTTTTAATAGTAGTATTTTAATATACTTTAATATAATAAAACAATATAAAAAATATATAAAAAGTATTGTTATAGCTAGAAAAACTAAAACTATAAGCTAACTTTAAAAGATTTAAATTTTACATTATTTACAGTAAAATTTTTAGGTATATAATAAATAATAATAATATTAACATTAAATTAATTAAAATTAAACTAGTTTATATATAAGCTATGCTAATAACTATAAAAAACATATAATTATTTTTAAATTTTAAATCTTTTATAAAACGTTTATATATAAGTATAGCTAAAAAGCAAACCTATTAATAGTATTAATATATTATAATATATTATAATATAACCTTTATTTAAAATAAACATTATAAAAAAGAATTTTAAAAACTAGAACAAATGCTAATTTTAGCTGTTTTAGCATACTATTATAATTATAATTTACTTAATAAAATAAGAATAAATATATTAAATAAAATAATAGCTAGTACCGTTTTATAACTTTATTTATATAAAAGGTAGCACTTTATAATATTTTACTTTAAACTAATAAAAAAGCAAAGTTAAACTATAATATTTATAATAAAGAAATGCTAATAATAATACTAGTTATAAAAAGATAGTAAGGAAAATTAATTAGTTATTAAAAGAACTCTTTTTAGTTATTATAAATTATAAAGCTTTAAAATATTTTAATATAAAACAATACTTTAGCTTATAGCAAGCGAAATAATTTATATTATTAGCTAAATACAACTTTATAAATACGTATAAAATAAATTGAAAATCAGGGTAGTAAATATATTATAATAAAATAAAATAATTATAATCTTATATATAATAAAAAAAAGATTATAAGGCTATACTATATTTTCTAAATTAATAGTTTTTAAATCTACTATAAAATAAATAAGCAAAGTGTTTACTAAAATATTAATATTTAAGCTTTTAAAAAAGTAAAAACCTTTATAATCTTTTAACTTATTAATAAAATATTATAAAAAATAGAAACCTTAAAGGTTTAAATATATTAAGTAAGATTATAAATATAAAATAAATTTAGAAAAATAAAAGTTTTATAAACCATATAAAATAAATTAATAATATATAAAAAGGCTACTAGTTTTAAACCTACTTCTTTATAAATAACGCTTATAATAAAAGTTTAGAAATAAATACTCATAATATATTTAAAAGAAAAACCTAATAGTTACTAGCTAAATAATACTAATAGCTTAGGCTTAAAAGTAAATTATAAAAAGAATTAATACTTTTATTAATGCTAAACTATATATAGTAATATATAGTAATTAACTTAAAAGAAATACTTAAAAGTAAATTTATTTTAATAACGCTATAGTTATAATAAATAAACCAACTAAAATATTAAAAATAATAATATATATTATAAAAGTAATAATATAATAAGCTGCTTAAATATACTATAAATGTTGTTTTTAAGTATTTAGCTAACTTATAATAATAATATTAAACTAAAAACTGTAAATTATTTTAGTATATAAAAATAAATTAGTTAAAGATTTAAAATTATTTAATACTAGCTTTAATATAATATTAGAAGTTTATAAAATAAGCTAAAGTAATAAACAAATATTTAAATTATTAGCTACGTTTTTATATTAACCACTATTAAAATAACTATATATAATAAATACTTGTAATAAACTATATATAAATATCTATTTTATATAGATTTATAAAACTTTTTAAATATAAATTAAAAATATTTTTAAAAGCTGTTTTACTTTAATTAAAAAAGCAAAACTACTAAGTAAAAAGCAAAAAAGCTATTATAAAAAAAGGGTAGTTATATTAAAACACTTAGTAATAAGTTTATAAAATTAAAACAAATATTAAAATAGTAAAAGTATATTTATAGCAAATATAATAATATATACTTAACTAAGCTAATAAAAACTATAAAAAGCTTAACTTTAATATAAAAAACTACGTGTTAATTATTAAAAAATGTTATTTATAGTAAACAAATTAGCTATTTAATAAACGTAATTCTTTTATAGTCTAATAACAGTGTTAGGTTTTACTTTAAAAAAGCAATACTTAAACTTTTAAAGTCTTAGCTTTATAGTAATTAATTAATAACTGCTATACTAACTAGCTTTATATAATAAATAGAGCATGTAACCTAGATCTAAAGGTATTAGAAGTACTTTAGATAACCAGGTACATGGTGACCTTATCTTGAATAAGGTGAAATACGCTGCGCGTATTTCAGGCTATTATATAATATGTACTTATACCTAAAAAGTACTGGAAATATATAAAGCACCTAGACGTTTTGCTTTTATCTGCTTTACTGCTGCTGCAAACATAGCGTATAAGGTTTTATATTTTTAATCTCTTTAGTAAATTGCTTTTAGTTAATTTTAAAAAAATGTTTTTAAAAAAGATTTTTAATACTTATTGTTATTATTTAGTAGTGCAATTGTGTTTTTGCTATTTATAAGTGTTGTAAATATATACTAATTGCTTTTTTTAGCTTTGTTATAAAGTAAAAACTTATAAAGTCTTTTGCTTTTTTTAACTTATTTTAAACGTTTTTACTAAGTATATTTTCTTTTTGTTTTTAGCTTTTTTATATTAAAAGCATTTAAGCGTTGTGCTTTTTTTTTAAATTATATATTAAAAGTGTTAAGGTGCTTTAAAGCATTATAAAAGTTTTTTTAATACTTTAAAGCTTTTTTTTTATTATTAAATATAGTTAAGCATTTAAAGTTATATTTTAATACTTTACTATATATTTTTATAAGCTTAAACGCTTTAAAGCAGCTATTTTTTATTTAAGCTATTTATTAATATTAGCTTATAACGTTTTTTTTAGTATACTTAACTTTTATAGTTTTTGCTTTATACTTTATATACTTTTTTTAAGTACTACTAGCATATTGCTTTATTATTTAAGTTTTTAGTTATGCTGGTTTTTTTACTTAAAAAGCTTTAATATATTTTTAAAAATTATAAATTTTTAAAACTAATATTATAAGTTTTTTAATAGCTTTACTTGCTTTTATACTATATTTACTTTTAACTTATAAGCTTATAAAAAGCTATTTATGCTTTTAGTTAGTTTAAGCGCACTTTTAGTTTTTTTTATTGCTAGTAGCGTATTAAGCAATATTTTATAACTTAAAATATTTTTAGTTTTATTATTTAAAAGTTTATCAAAAAATAATATTAGTATTAGTTTAATTTTAATAAACTTATATTATACTATTTTTTAACTAATATATTTATAAGTTTTTTTTAAGTTATAAAACTATATTTTATTAAACTTTATATTTTTAAATATAATTACTTACTTTATTATAAGTATTTAAATTTAATATAAGTTAATTATTATATACTTTATTATATATTTTATTTATACTTAAAGTTTTAATTTAAATGCTTGTTTTTAATAACTTATAAAAAAGTTTTGCTTTAATAAATAGTATTTATATTTATATGCTATTATTTTTAACTAATTTAGTTTAAAGTTATTTATTAATACTTTTTTTACTTTTAATATATATTAGTAAAAATAATATATAAACTATATATAAAGCTTTTTAAATAAGCTATAAAAATTATAAGCTTTTAAAAAGCTTTAGTTATATAACTATATTGCTGCTTAAATTATTTTTAGCTATAGTTTAATAAGTAAACATACTTTATTTATTAAAGCAATTAACTTATATATAATTTATTATTTAGCTTATTTACTTGCTTTTACTAGTTTTTTAACATATATAAGAAAGGGTTTTATTATAAACTTTTTTTTTATACTATTTTTTATACTTAGTTTTTTTTTTATAATAACAACTGCTTTTTTATTATTATAGCAAAAAAAGTAAAAAAAAGGTTTAAATTTGCATTTTACTTACTTTTTAAAACTAGTAAGCTTTTTTGTTTATAGTAAAAAAGCTTAAAGTATTTTGCTATATTTATTTTTTAAAATTAATATTTATATAGATTTATTATAGCTTTTTTATAATTAAATAAATTTTAATAAATCTTTTAAAATAGCTAACTTATATAACGCTTTAAAGTTTAGTAAAATACTACTTTAATTATATAAATAATAACGTAGCTATTATACTTAATATAAAGCATTTTTTAAATTTTAATGTTTTATATTTTATTAGCTAAAGCTAATAAAGCTTTTAAACTTAAATATTTTACTTTTAAGTATTATAATTTTTTTAAATTAGTTTATAGTTATAGTAAGTTTATAAAAAGTTAATATTTATTTTTATAATAGCTATTATAATTTTTATAATAGTAAATAAAATATTAAAAAATATTATAAAGTTTATTAAATAATTACTAAAGTAAAAAGATTAAAGCTTATATTTAAAAAAAACTAAGTTATAATAATATATAAGCATTTTAAGTATAGTATTATACTTAATTAATTTATATTAAAGTAAACAATTAAGATTATAATATTAAAGTTTTCTTTACTAAAGTTAAGCTTTTAAAATAATATTAATATAAAAACTTTTAACTACGTTTATATT
The DNA here is from genome assembly GCA_022579005.1 of Poronia punctata. NCBI lineage: Eukaryota > Fungi > Ascomycota > Sordariomycetes > Xylariales > Xylariaceae > Poronia > Poronia punctata. The sequence continues at coordinate 29,902 of MU401793.1, forward strand.
TTTTAAAACTAAATCTTTTATATAAAAGCTTATAATTTTATTTATTATCTTTTAAATTATTTATTAACTTTTTTTAATTACTAAAAAGCTTATAATATTAAATAAAACGCTACTATTAAATATAGCTTAAAAGCTTTTTTTATTTAATAAATTTAATTTTTTAACTAAGTAAATTACTTTATAATTATTTAATATTATATTATTTATTAGTATATATTAAAGTTGTTTAAGTATTATAAATATAATAAAGTGTTTAGCTTTAATATTAAAGCTTATTAAATTAATTATTATATAAATTTAATTTTTAAGTAAATATTTACTTTAGCTAAAAAATTTTTACTTATTTAATTTTCCTTTTTTTTAAAAGCTTATAAGTTTTAATAATACTGCTTACCTTTTTTGCAATTTTTTATTAAAGTTTATTTTACTTAGTAAGCAAGTAACGCTTTTTAGTTTTTTTAATATACTTATTACTTATTTAAAAACTTTTAAAGCTTACAAATTTAGTAATAATATACTAAAAGTAAGTATACTTATATAATAATTATAAGTAATAATCTTTTTTATTTTTAAAAGAATATAAGCAAAACTTGCTTTTATTATTAAAAGCGTTTTTAATACTTAACTTTACTTAAAATATTTTTACTTTTTTAAAGTTATTTAAAATTACTATTATAAAAATAGCTAAAATACTAGCTTTTTTTAGTTTTTTAACTTTTAATTATACTTTTTAAAAATCTTAGCATATTTTATAAGTATTAAAATTAATTTACTAAAAGCTTAGTAATAAAAAAGTTGCATTTTTTTATTTTAAGCCTACTTTAATATAATTTTAATACTTATTATAATTTTAAAAAGATTTGTTGTTAATAGTTTTTTAATATTTACTATATTATAATTAAAAGCTTTATTATATACTACTTACTATTTTTTATATTACTTACTTAGCTTAACTAAGCTTTTTT
>MU401794.1:0-30819 GCA_022579005.1 Poronia punctata
AAATTATAATTTTTATTTTTTTAAACTATATATTATATATAAAGTAGTTATTTTAATAGTATAAAAATATGTTTATTTTAATAATAAAATTTATATTTAAAAGCAAAAAAAATAAAGTATATTATTTTAAAATAATATATAATAAAAAATTAATACTTTGCTTAATAAGCTATACTTTAATTTTAATAATATTAGTATAGCTAACTTTATTAGCATTACTACTATAGCTTTTTTAAGTAAAACTAATTTACTAAACTAGTAAAGCATGCTTTAAAATATATATTTTAATAATAAAGCTAGCTTATATATTAATATTAATAACTTTTATAATAAGCTTGCTTTGCTTTTTTATACTTATAATAATAATAATTTTAAAGCAAGTTTAAATATAGTTAATAATTATATACTACTTTAAAGCTATAAAAAATACTTAAAATAAAATTAGTTTTAAATTAAAGCTTTAAGTACTTAGTTAAATATTATTTTATAAAATATTAAAAGTAACTATTATAATATTAATATAAAAATAGCTACTTATATTAGTTGCTTATTATAACGCATTTTTAATAAGCTAAAATTTAGTTTACTAAACTAAGGCTATAAAGCAATTAGTTAATTTTAAAAGCGCGTTTATAGCATTAATTAAAACTTAACTTTTGCTTTTTTAGCTAAATTAGTATTTAATATCCTTAAGCGCTATATAAATAGTCTTTTTACTTTTAACTACAGCGTTTTAAATAATATAGCTAACTTAATAAATTAATATATTAGCGTAGCCTAGTGTTTTAAAGATTATGTTTTTAAGCATAATATTAACTTTTTTAAAAGATAATTTATTAACTTTAATATTTTATAATTGTTAAGCTTTTATATAAATATTAAGCGCTTGCTTTATATTAGCTTTTTTATTTTTAAGTATATTTTTTATAGTAATAAAAAATAAATTAAATATTTTAATTTTTAAAGTAACTAGTTAAATATTTAATTATAGTAAAAACTTTTGTTTTTTTAAGTAAAAACCTTTATAAGCTTTTAGTAAAAGTAAACTTGTATAAAAAATAGCTTATATTAGTTAATAGTAAATATTTTAGCAGCTATTTTATTATTGCTTTTTTTTAACTTTTTTTATAACTTTTATACTATTAAAGTTAATAGTAATAATATAAATAAAATTTTAAGTTTAGTTTATATAAACATAGCTTTTGCTTTTATATATAAATAAGTTATTATTTTAGCATAAAGCTTTAAATATGTTTATATTGCTAGTATAAGCAAAAAGTTTAGTATTAGTAACGTTTTTTATAGCTAAAATGTTTTATTAATTTTAAGCATTAGCTACTTATACTAATTAAATATACTTTGTTTATATTTATTATATTGCTTTAAAAGCTATATTTTATAAAATTAAATTATACTTTTTAAGTTTATAATATGCTATAAAGTAAAGGTTATAGTTATTAATTAAGTTGTTTTTTTAAATATAGCGCAATGCTTTAATTTTAATACCTTTATATTTTTAGCTAAATATAATAACGTTACTAAGCAAGGCAATATATTAAATATACTTAAGCAAGCGCTTTTTTTTAAAGTGCTATTAATTATTAAAGTATATAATTTTATTTTTATTAAAGTTATATGCTTTTAAATAGTTTTATTATAAGTAAAAGTTTTTTAAATATATTTAATACTTATAACTAAGTACTTTTTAATTTAAATAGCTTTAGTAACTTTTTTATTTTTATTTACTATAGCTGCTTTGCTAGTTTATTAAATATATTATAGCTTATATACTTTACTAATTATAATTAATAAAAGGCTAAAGGGCTAGTTAATTTATTATTTTTTATTATTTTTTATAATAATATTTAGCTAACTTATTATAATTTTAATTTTTTAAAAATATAAAGTAAAGTTATTTATAATAGTAATAAGCTTTTATTTTATAATAATTACTAGCTAGCTAGTAACTATAGCTATACTTTTTACTTATTAAGCGTTTTATTAATTTAAAGCTAAGTTATAATAGCTTTAATAAAGTATAAGTAAAAAGGCTTATTAAGTTTTTTAAAAAGCTTAGACTTTTTTTTAAATAAGCTAAGATCTTTTTTACTTTACTTTTAGTATTTTTAAAAGTAAAATTTGTTTATAGCTTAAAAGTTAAGCTTATTATAAAGGTTTTTATAAGTAAGTTATTTAAAGTTTTTAAATTTTAATTAATAAAAATAAATAGCTTAAATTATAAAGTTAAGTATTTTTTATAAAAAGCTTTAAATTATAGCATTATTAAAATATAGTTTATTATAAGCTTTAATATTTTAGTAAACAAAATAATATTGCTAAAAGTATATATATAAGGTTTTAATATTATTTAATTAAAATATTTTTTTATAGTTATAAAATATAGCAATAGTAAAAAACTTTTGCTTAAAATTATTTAAATAAAAATAATGTTTAATAGCGCTATAAGTAGTGTTTTAATTTATATAGTTTTTTTAAAAAAAATTAACTGCTTATAAACTTTATAAGTTAAAACATATTAAAGCAATAGTTAAATTTAAGCTTTTAAAATTATATAATAATTATTAAAGTAGTAAAAGACCTTTTTAAGCTAGTTTATTACTTTAGTGCTATTAAAAAAAAGTTAAAATATTTTTAAAAGTTAAAGTAAGTTATATATTATTAGAAAATATAAAAGTTATATAAAAAAGTAGCAAAATAGTTAATAAAAATTAAAGTTAAGTTTTTATAGCTTATAGTTTAAGTATTAAAAGTAAAAGTTAAAATAAGTTTTTAAGTAAAAAGTAATAATAAAGTAAAGATTTTAGCTAACTTAAAAGCTTTAAGCTTTAAGTTAATAATAAAAAGCAAAATAAAGCTAGCTAAGTATAAGTAAATAATTAAAAACATTGTTTTTTAAATAAAAATAAAGTTTAATAAACTGCTTTAGTATTGCTTTAAAGTAAAAGGTTTAAATAGTATAAAGTAGTAGCTTAAATTATAATTTTTATTTATAAGACTATAAAGTTTTATAAAAAGCAACGTATTAAATAAAAAAAACTATATAAAATAATATAGGCTAAAATAATAAAGTGTAAATATGTTAAAAAGCTAGTATTAATTAAAAAAAATATAATAAAAAAGTATTAGCTAGTATTTATATTTAGTTAAAATTTTAAAAGCTTTTGCTTAAGCAAGCTGTTAATTTTTAAAGTTTTTATTAAAAGTTTAATTTTTAAGTTGTTTTAGTTTTTAACTGCTAGCTTGCATATATGCAGCTCTAAGTACAGCAGTTTTTTTTTATACTTTATAAGATATGCTACCTTTTTTTGTTTATTATAGTATTTAAATTCTTTTAGTTTTTTTAGTTTTTTAGCTATTTATTGTTTAGTTTTCTTTTAGTTTTTTTATATTGTTAATTCTTTTAAATTGCTATTAAAAGTATTTTTTAAATTATAGTCTTATAGCTTTATTAAATTAAAAGTAGTAAGCTAGCTAAGTTATATTTTATAGCTTTAGTTTTATAGCTTAATTTATATAGCTTTTACTGCTTAGTTTTAAACTGCAATAACTTAGCTATTTTTAAGGCCTTTTTATAATATATTATTTTTATACTAAAGCTTTTAGCTAATCTTTATAGTTTTTAAAGTTTAAAGTAAGCTAGTATTTTTTTTTAATTAAATTATTAGTAGTTATAAAAACTTAATATATTTTTAGCTTAAGCGCGTTTGCATATATAAGCATATTATTAATTTCTAGCTTTTTATTTTTTATATATAGTTTGCTTTATAAAAAAAAGCTTTTATAAGTTTTATATTTAAGCAAAATTACTATTATAATAAAATTAAAATTTTTTAAAAATTATTTTAAGTTTATATTAAAAAAGGTTTAGCTAAAATAAACATATTAACTAGGTTTTAAAGGCTTTATATTAATTATAGCTTTATAAAAGTATTTTAAAAAGCATAACTTAGTATATTATATATATAATAAATAGCTAAGTATTAAAGTTTAAAAAGCAACGCAAAAGTCATAGCTATATATATAAAAACAAAAATTAAGCTAGCCCCCTTTAGTCTTGTAGCTACTTTATAACGTAAAGCGTAACTAGCATGCATGCTAATTACGTCGCAATAAGCACAGCTTTTGCTATAGCTATAAGGTATAGATTTATTGCAAGCTTTATAAGTTTTTTTTTATTTGTTAAAATAATGCTAAAGCCTTGTTTTTAATTTTTTTTATTAGTTATGTTTTTTATATTAAAAGTTGTAAATAACCCCTTTGTTATTTTTAGTTTTTTTTATTGCTTTTTAAAAGCTATTTAAGTGCATAGATTTGCAATTATTGTTTAGTGTTTTAAAGTGCTATTTAGCAAGGCTATTTAGTAGTTTAAATAAAAAGTATTAAACTAGTGCTTATATTTATTTTTAAGCCCTTTAATAATTTTTTAAATAGTTTTATAATTAAAAGGTATTTAAAAACTTTATATTTTTTTAGCTTTATAACTAGTTGTTTTTATTTAGCAATAAACTTTATAAGATTTTTAATAAGTTTTTTTAAGTATTAGTTAATAAAGTTTATATAATTAAAGTATGCTGTTTTATTTAATATAACGCTTATTAGTGTACTAATAGCCTTTAAAGTATTATACTAAAATTTTAGTTTTTTTTTTAGCTTAAAGTAATAAAATTAATATGCTGCTAATATTAAATTTTAAACCTATATTTTTAGTTTATATTTTTTACTAGTAATTAAAGTATACTTTTATACTTTATTTTTATATAAGCTAGTTATAAATTTAAAGTTGCTTTTAGCGTTTATAATAAGTTTATAATAAGTTTATAAAATTTATTATATTAATAAGTTTTTTTTATTTATTGCTAGTATTTTTTTAGCTATATTAAAGCTACTTTAAGTTTTTTTTTAGTTAAGCTTTTTATTAAATTTGCTATTATTAGGCTATATTAGCTTTTTTAGCTAAAAAACCTTATTTGCAAAATTAATATACTTTTATAGGTTAAAAAAGTACGCCTTTGCTTTAAACTTTTTATTTTAAGCATAAAAATCTTTTAAAAAACCTAAAGTGACTTTTAATTTTATTGCTATAATAATTAAATTGCTATGTTTATTATGCTTTAATAATAATAGCAAGCAAATAAAACTTTTAATTATTAAAACTTAGCAATATAGCTTATAATATATAATTATATTATATAATATATTAAAAAAAGTATTTTCTTTTTATTATAAAGTTCTTTTATACTAAATAGGTAAAAGGAAACCCTTTATAAAAGAATTTTTCTTTTTATAATAGTCTTTACTTTAGCTATGTTATTTCTACTATATAGGCATTATATTAATTCTAGTCTTCTTATAACCTATTGGATTTAATAGCTTATAGCTATTACCTCCTTTAACTATAAATACTAGGGCCTGCACCTATAGACAGCTGCAGCCCTAAAATAGTGTGCACACTTTACAAGATCTCGAAGGCTTTTCCTTCTTTTTCTCTTCACCTTAAGATTTTCATTAATAGATCAAGTTACCTTTAAAAGCCTTGCCTTCTTTATAACCTAATTATAAGATATACTAGCTATGCTAATATAAGACCATATATAAAGAAAAATACATAGGTACTTATTGTATACTTATAAAAGCTATAGCTTAAAGCAGTCTTAGAGGCGATCTTTTTTTTTAAATAATAGTCTATATATAAAACACTATATTAAATATTATAATAGTTATACTTAACTAACTGCTTAAGTATTAAAGCTATATATTAAGATTTATTGTAATAATTGTTTTACTTTTTTTATAGTTACTAATAACTAAAAAAGTTTTTTTACTTTTATTTAAGTGCTAAAGAAAATAATAAGAAATTATTTTTTATTTAAGTTTAAAACACTAATAATTTATATTAAGTTTAAAAAAATGCTTAAAATTTACGTTAAAAATAAAAATTGTATTATTAAGCAATAGAAAATAAGATTTAATAACTTAAAAACCTTTTTAAAAAATTAAAAAACTAAACTAAAATAAAAGCTATAAGCAATATTTATAAATTATAAACTTTAACTTATAATAAGCTATAATATTGATTTGCTACTAATTAATAAGATTATACTTTATTATAATTAATTTATATATAAAATAAGTATAAACTAAAAGCAAAGCTTTAATAAAGCTATTTAAAATATTAAAAAAGTAAATCTTAGTAAAATTACAAAGTTTACTTATTTAAAGTTAAATATAAACTTTATATATTTTTAATAAGTTAAAAAAAAGGAAATAGAATTAAGTTATTAACTTAATACTTAAAAGTTATAAATAAATTAATAAAGAATATTATATGCTTAATATTAAATAAAACAAGATTATAAAGACGCATTTTAATTTAAACTTGCTACTATTTTAAACTAAAAATAAACTTAACTTTTTAATAATTAAAATTATTTTTTATTATAAATTAAAATATTAATTTGTTAATTTAGTATACTAAAAGCTTTTATATAAAACTAACTTAAAAATTGTAATTAAAAACTATAAGAAAGTTTACCATTATTTAACTATTAACTTAAATTGTTAAAGGTTAAAATATAAAATAATTAAACAAAGATTAAACATAGTTATATTAGCATAAATTAACTAATTTATTAAAAGAAAATAACTAACTATTACTATAATAAATTGCTATAAAGAAAAATTAATATAGTAAACATAGTAGTAACAAAATAAGAATTAATAGATTATAATAAAAAAAATTTACCTGTAAAACCTTTTTAACATTTTAATAAGAACTATATAATTTAAAATTAAATTAAAGTTAAAGTTCTATTTTTAGTTAAAAAAAGCAACCTTTTTAATAATTATAAATTAAGAGGAAATAAACATTTATTTAAAAATTAGAATTTAAAGAAATAAAATTAGCGTAAAAAAGCCAAGATTAAACTAAATTCTAACCAATTTAAATTAAAATCTAAACGCTACTTTTAAAAAACTTTTATGCTATGCTTATAAAAAAAGTAAGCATTATATAAATAAATGTTTACATTATTAAAAAAAATAAAAATAAAAAAAAGATTTAAAAAATAACTTTTAATAAAAAACTAAAAAAAGGAAAGCTATAAGTAAATAAATTAATGTTTTCTATTTTAACAAAACTATAGTCTAATTAGAAAAACTATAAAGCAGCTTAGTTAAAAGTTAAGTAACTAAGCTGCTAAATTAAAGCGTATTTTTACTTACTTTATAACGGTTTTATACTTTATACACAATTTTTTACTGTTAACAAAATCAAATAAAAGAATTTAAACACATGCTAATTTAAATTCTTGTGCTAAATATAATTGCATTAGTTATTTCTTTACAATCAAGTTTTAACTTTAACCTGCTTTATTAAAAATACCTGAATTATAAAATATATTATAAGGTTTACTAGATTAGGAACTAAGAGCTAATAACATAACGATGATTTAAAAAAAAAGTTAAATAAATAAAAGGGAAAACAACAAAAAAAAGCTAACAAAAAAGTTTAAAATGTTAAAAATTTAAAATGTTAAAAATTTAAATAATTAAAACTTATTGCGTAAAAAACAAGTATAAAAAATATATCTAGACTATAGATACAAATTAGTAAAGCAATAAATCCTAATTACTAGAGAAATTAAATTAGTATATAGTATATTTTAATTTTATAAATTAAAAGCTAATTAAAATGCAAGACCTAGTTATATAATTATTTTAAGTACAAAATCCTTATAAACAAGTATAATAAAAAAGAAAATAATTCTAAAACCATATATAAAGAAAAATATATAGGTACTTACTATATACCTATAAAAACTATAGCTTAAAGCAGTCTTAAAGGCAATCCATTTTTTTAAGTAATAGTTTATATATAAAACACTATATTAAATATTATAATAGTTGTACTTAACTAATTGCTTAAGTATTAAAGCTATATATTAAGATTTACTTTAACAGCTAATCTTAGGACTTTTTATTAAAACTTAGCAATATAGCTTATAATATATAATTATATTGCATAATGCGTAAAAAGAGAGGGGTTTTTATTATAAAGTTTTTATATACTAAATAGGTAAAAAAAGACTTTTTATAAAAAGAATTTTTTTATAATAGTGTTTACTTTAACTATAATTTTTTTACTATATAAGTATTATATTAATTATAGTTTTTTTATAACTTAGTAGTTTTAATATACTTTTTTAAAATAAACTAACTTATTAAACTATTTTATAGTTAAAAAAAACCTTTTAATTTATAATATATAAGGATTTATAATTTTAAACGTAATACTTTTAATTTTTTTATTTAATTTTCTTAATTTTTTTATACTTTTATAGTAACTAGTTAAAGCTTTTTTAAAAGCTATATTGCTTTTATATTAACAAAGTTAACTTCCTATAAAAAGCTTAACTACTTATTATATACTAATAACTTTATAAAACTGTTTATAATTATTAAATTTATAAGTATATAAACTACTTAAAGCATTTTTTTAATTATTTTTTATTATAACTAATAGTTATATATATTAACATATTATAATTTTATTTTTAGTATAGCAATATCTTTTTTAACTAAGCTAGTTATTTATTAGTTATTATACTAAATAGTAATATATTTAGTTTTTAAATTAATACTAAGCTTATAAATAAGGTAATTAATAAATATAGCTTTTTTATAGCTTAAGCTAGTATAAAAAGCTTTGCTTTAATAGTAAAAGTAGTAACTATATTTTATTTCTTAGCTTGCTAGCTAATAAGCTTTTTAATCAAGTTATAATATAAACTTATAAGCTTTTTTAGTTAATAGTATTATTTATAAAAAATAAATCGCTAGCTATATTAAGCTTATTTTTATTTTTATACTATAAAGCATAGTATTAATTTATATAAAAATAGTTTAATACTTAGTTAGTAATAGCTTAGTAAGCTAAAGAAGTTATTATTAAATTATAAAGGTTATAAAGTAGTAAAAGTATTATTTAGCTTAGTAATAATGGCTATATATATAATAAATCTAATTTTTTTTAAAGTAACTGTTTTTTTATAAAAAACCAGCTTAATAAATTTTACTAATATAAAAAGCATTTTGCTAAAAAAGTTATTTAAATTATATATTTTCTTAATATAAGCAAACTAAAATAATTAAATTAAGCTTTGTTAATAGTTATAAATAATCTTTACTTTTAAAAACTACTTTAAATTATAGCTTTTTATTAGTTAATATTGTTTTTTTAATCATTTAATATTTTAAAAAGCTTTAGCTTTTTAAGACATTTAGTAAAGTACTAAAAGGTTATTAATATAAATAAAAATAAAACATTTATTTTTTATATAGCAATAAAGCTTATAAAGCACTAGCTTAAATTTAAGCCTTTTAAGCATAAATATAAGCCTTTTTTGCTATAAAAGCAGTAATTGTTTTAAACTATAAAGTACTTTAAAAAGCTTTTAAAAAGAGCTAGACTTTTTATACTTATAAAGTATTTTTATATATATTTTCTTATAAAGCATTATGTTAATAAAAGCGTTAACTATATTATTTTATTTTATTTTAAAGTTAAATTTAGCTTTAATAGTTATAAGTATTTTAAAAAATTTGCTTATAAAAATAAAAGTATATATTGTTTTATTTTTATATATAAGCTGTTAATTATTATATATAACTAACTAAGTTTTGCTTTTTAAATAAAAGCTTTTTTATTAAACTTATAAATATATACTTATATATAGTTTAATTTTTATTAATTTTTAGCTATAAAACAGTAACTTTTTAAAAGCTTATTAAATTATAACTTTTTAAATAAACTTTTTTAGCTTTTATAAACTTACTTTTTAAAAAATAGCTTAAAAGCTTTTTATAAAAATATAAAAAAAGTAAAAGCTTGCTTTAGTATATAAAAATATTTTTTTATATTTTTTTTAAAGTATAACTATAGTAGCTATTTTTTATATTTTTTACTTTTTTAAAAAGCGCTTTTAAAGTAGTATAAAGAACGCTTTAATATTTTAGCTTTATTAGCGTTGCTTACTAGTATATTATGCTTAAGTTTAAAAGTATATAAGCATTTAGTATTAAATATAGCTTTTTAATACTTTGTTTATTTATTTACTTTAATATAAGCTTTTTAGCTTAAGTTTAATAGTTTAGTATAAAGCTTAGCAAAGTAACTTAAAAAATTATTATAATGCTTATTAATAAATAATCTTGCTTAGCCTTTATAAAAGTAAAGCAAAAAGTTATTATAACGTTTATTAAAATTAGCGTTTTTAATAACTATAAGCATTATAATATTTAAAAGTAAATATAAAAGTAATAAATAAAGTTAAAATTTTAAATTAATATAAAAATAATTAGTTTTACTAAACTTGTAGTTTACTATATTTTTAATAGCATGCTTATTATTTACGCTACTAGTAGTATTTAAATTAAGCTTAAAACTTTTATATTTATTTTTATTTTTATAAAGGTTAAAGCTATAAAGCTTAGTTTTAAAAATTAAAAACTTATTTAAAAGATTAATAAAATATTTATAATTAAGTATTTAAAGCATATTTTTTAATTTTTTAAGCTTTTTACTAAATATCTAGTTTTTATTAAACTTTACGTTTTTAGTATAAATTATATAATTAATTAAAGGATTTTAAATTTAATATATATTAGTTAAGTTATAGCTAATAAAGTAACCTAGTTAAGCTGTAAAGCTTAGTTTTAAAAGTTGCTTTTTACATTAATAATAAAAGTATAAGCTTTATACTTATAAACTTATAAATAATTTAAATATACTTTTTTAGTTTTAATATAGCTATTTTATGCATTAAAGTAAATATAAAAACGTTTATATAAAGTTTTTTAGTTAAATATATATTTAAGTATTTAGTTTGCTAAATATATAATAGCCTTATTAATTTTAACTTATAAGCTTTTAAAAAGCTTTGCGCTACTTTTTATATACTAAGCGCATTTTTTAACTATTTAGCTAAACTGCTTAGTAGCGGTATTTTAAGCTTAAGTATTTAAAGCTAAAATCTTAAATATAATAAATCTTTTATTAATAAAATAGTTTTAAACCTTATAAAATTGCAATAGTTGCTTATTTAACCTAATTATATTAACTTGTTTATTATAAACTACTTTAACTTTTAATATAAATATTTTAAGTATTTTTAACATTATACTTGCTTTAAAGTTAAGTAAATAATAATTAAATAAATACTTTAAGTATTTTTTAGTTATAAGTAGTATTAATACTTTACTTTTAATGCTTTTATTATATAAGTGCTAGTTTATAGCAATATATTTAAATAAACAATTTAGCTAATCTTTTAGTATTTTAAGAATTTAGTTTTTAAGCTTTTTATATATATAACTTAAGTAATTTATTTATTTAATGCTTTAATTTTAAGAATTTTTAATTTTTACTTTTTTTACTTAGCTAACTAGGTAATAAATAGCGTTAAGTTTTTAATAGCTAAATTAAAAATGCTACTAGAAAAACTTGCTTTAAACGCTAGCTTTTTAGTATATATTATTAGCAAGTTTCTTTAAGCATAAAAAAGGCTTTATTTATACTTAAAAGTAAGTATTTTAAAACATATTATTTATACTAGTTTTATATATAGCATAGCTATAAACTGTTTAGTTTTTAAAAGTAGCTTTTAAGTAGCTTTATATTTTATTAAAAAGAATTTAATTTAAAGTTTTAAATAAAGTAAAGTTAGTTATAAAATTTATATAATAAGCTATATGTTTAAGCTAAAAAGTAAAAAGGTTTAAAGTGCTTTAAACTATTATATTAACGTTTTTATACGCTTAAATTAGCGTAACTATATTACTAGCATATACTAAGCTTTTATTAAGTACGTTTTTAACATTATAAAAATAATTTATTTTATTAAATATGTAAAAAGTAAATTTTAAGTTAAAAATAGCAAAGGTTTTTAAAAAATATAAGCTACTTTTTTATTATTTACTAGCTTTAAAGCTAGCGTAAGTAATAATTTATTTTAGTTATTTTTTTTCTTATATACGCTTTTTATTAATTTTAAATGTTTTATACTTACCTTTATAATTTTGCAAGCTTTAATACTTTCTTTAAGCTTAAAGTTATATTTTATTTTTAGCTTAATATAGTTAGCAATTTAAGTATTCATTATATAATCTTTACTAGCATTTTTTTAAAAAAGGTATTAGCAACTAAGCAGATTATAAAAGCCTTTATATATAAAATAAACCTTTTTAGTATTAAAAGTATTTTTTAAGTCTTTTTTATTAATATAGTAGTACTTTTTAAGCAAAGCCTTTGCTATAACTATAAAATATAAATTTATAATAAGCTTTGCAGCTTTTGTTTTATTTGTTAAAAATAATACTAAAGCTTTATTTTTTAATTTTCTTTTATTAGTTATACTTTTTTATTAAAAATTATAAATAACCTTTTTATTGTTTTTAGTTTTTTTATTGCTTTTTAAAAGCTATTTAAGTATATAAATTTACAATTATTATTTAATGTTTTAAGGTGCTATTTAGCAAAGCTATTTAGCAGTTTAAATAAAAAGTATTAAATTAATGCTTATATTTATTTTTAAGCGCTTTATTGATTCTTTTAAGTAGTTTTATAGTTAGTAAATATTTAAAAACTTTATCTATTTTTAAGCTTTATAACTAGTTACTTTTATTTAGTAATAAACTTTATAAGATTTTTAATAATTCTTTTTAAGTATTAGTTAATAAAGTTTATATAATTAAAGCGTACTATTTTATTTAATATAACGCTTATAAGTATACTAATAACTTTTAAAGTATTATATTAAAACTTTAGTTTTTCTTTAGCTTAAAGTAATAAAATTAATATATAGTAAATACTAAATTTTAAACTTATATTTTTAGTTTATATTTTTTATTAATAATTATAATATATCTTTTTACTTTGCTTTTATATAAGCTAGTTATAAATTTATAGTTGCTTTTAATATTAGTAATAAGTTTTTAAAAGTTAGTTATAATACTTAATAAATTTGTTATTATTTATAATTATTATATTTTTAGCTATATAAAAGCTACTTTAAGTTTTTTTTTAGTTAAGCTTTTTAGTAAATCTGCTTATATTAAGTTATATTAGCTTTTTTAGCTAAAAAAAACTTCTTTATAAAGTTAATATACTTTTATAAGTTAAAAAAGTATGCTTTTGCTTTAAACTTTTTATTTTAAATATAAATTTTTTAAAAAAACTTAAAATAACTTTTAATTCTATTCCTATAATAGCTAAATTGCTATATTTATTATGCTTTAATAATAATAGCAAGCATTTAAAACTTTTAATTATTAAAACTTAGTAATATAGCTTATAATATATAATTATATTATATAATATATAAAAAAAAGATTTTTTCTTACTATAAAGTTTTTTATACTAAATAAGTAAAAGGAAACCTTTTATAAAAAAAACCTTTTCTTTTATAGTAGTCTTTAATTTAACTATATCCTTTTTACTATATAGGCATTACATTAATTATAGTCTTCTTATAACCTATTACTTTTAACACTTTTTCCTTTACTATCTTCTACTTTGCTAGATACTATTAACACAATCTATTAAACTAATTAAGTTTAATATAAAAAACAAAGTTGATTTTTAGCTATATTATAGCTACTATTTACTTAGATAACTATTTTAAAAGTATTTGCAATAGCGTGCAAGCTATTAAAAATAAAAATTAAAATTAAAAAACTAGCTTATAAGATCGACTTTTTTAAAACATTTAAAATTTACTTGGTTATTCTTATAGCTTACTTCTTTAAAAAACCTATTTTATATATTGATTTTAGGTTTTAGTTTTATTTAAAACAATTAACTAAGTTAAAATAAAGTTAAAAACCTTTTTAAAGTTAAAACTATTTTAAAATATTGATTAAATTGCTTTAAAACAGGCTTTTAGTACTTAGTTAAACAAAAAAGATATAGCTATAAAAATAACTAGTAGCATTAAAAGTAGTAATTATATAATATAAAAATACTTATTAACAATATTAAGTTTAAAAAAAGTAAACTAAAAATAAAAAATAAAACTTTTAACTAGCTTAACTATATTTAACGCAAACAACTTTAAAAGGCAAAAAGAATAAAAAGAGTGTAAAAATAAAGAAATTAGCCTTTGTTTATATTTATTAAAGTTAACGCTAATTCTTTACATAGCTAGCACTTAATATAACGTATTATAAAAAGACTTATTAAAAGGATAAAGTCTTATACATTGTTAGATTAAATGGCTATATTAACTAAAAACTAGCGTACTAAAGTTAATTAGTTAGTATTAACTAATTAACTTAACCTTGCTAGATTTCCTTTTTTTTTTATTAATTTATAGAACTTACTATACTACTTTATAGATTTTTTTACTAATTAGCTTTTATTAAAATAAAAAAAAGATTTTATTATAACGCTTATTAAATTAGCTTTTTTAATTACTATATATACTATAATATTTAAAGGTAAAGTTAAAAATATAAGAAAAAGTTAAAATATTAAATTAATATAAAAGTAAATAATTTACTAAACTTAAATTTTATTAAATGTTTTATTTTTTATAAAAAAAAACCTTTAGCTACTATAAATGCTATAGCCTTTAAATTATAAAAAGCTTTAAAAATACGTTTAACTTTACTATATAATTACTTTAACTTAAGTATATTGTTAATCTTATACTTTTTAAGCTTAAAAAAGTATTTTCATTATTTATTAACTTATTTTTTAAATTTTTTAAAAGGCTTTCTTAAAATTTAGTTAATAAATACTTTATAGATTGTTTATATAATCTACGTTATAAAAAATAAAAAATATTTTTTAATAGTAATAAGTTTATTATACTAGTTATTTACTTTTTTAAAATCTATATAAGTATATTAATAAAACTATTTTATTTATTTATATAATAAAATTATAATTTTTAGTTTAATAATTTAATATTTTTTAAATATTATATTATTTTAAAGCAAATATATAATTATTTTTTAAGTTTTTTTTATAAAGTTTTTATAAGGTATTATTAAGTTATTAAAATTAACTAAGGTTTTTTAATTTATTTTTAAAATACTTTTAAGTTATAATAAAAGTGCTTTAAGCTTTTTAAGTATGCTTATTAAGTAAGCTTTTTATTAAATTTTCTAATATTAAGCGCTTATATCTTTTTAAGCTATATAACCTAGTTTTTAAAATTACTATATATTTATAGCTTAAAAAGTTTACTTTAAATTTAAACTTTTTATTTTAAGTATAAAAGCTTTTTATATAAGTTAATATAACTTTTATAACTATTATTATAGTAGCTAAACTACTATATTTATTATATTTTAATAATAATAATATATAAATAAAACTTTTAATTATTAAAATTTAATTAATAGCTAAAAAATATAAAATTAATTATATTATATATAAAAAAAGATTACTTTTTTTATTATAAACTTTTTATACTTTAAAAAAAACTTTTAGTAAAAGCTTATTTTCTTTTAAAAGTATTTTTACTATAATTATATCATTTTTACTATATAAGCATTCTATTAATTTTATTTGGTTTAATAACCTATTAGTACTAACAATACGCGCTTTCTATTTAAAGTACCTTAAAGTCTAAGACTACGATTTACCGGTATCCCATGCCCGTATGTCTGTCCAAGCTTGACTCTGCTGCTGCCCCGTTCGTGATTTAATCCCTTTAGTTTTACTTCTGATC
The DNA here is from genome assembly GCA_022579005.1 of Poronia punctata. Lineage (NCBI taxonomy): Eukaryota > Fungi > Ascomycota > Sordariomycetes > Xylariales > Xylariaceae > Poronia > Poronia punctata. Next base: position 15,756 of record MU401794.1, read on the forward strand.
TCATCATACCTGATCGACCGCTTGCCGCCGCTTTTGTTCACGCTGCAATACCCTACGACGCTGTCTGTCGGCGGCGACTATCGAATTCTTCTAACTACCCATCGTCGACCCCTACATCCGCCGTCCAACACCACTGCTGCGATCACTCAAGAGACCGCTATATATGCTTCATCTCGTTGAACCTTGATATTGCCCGGAAACACCGGTCTTGGTTGGCATTTATTTTGTCTGCCCGCCGCCTTACCCTCGTACTGGTCCAATCGACCCCGGCCGATTCCAAGTGCCTCTTGGAGCCGTTATACAGTCATTAGGGGACTGCGTTGCAGCCTGTCTGCCATCTGTCCCGAGGGGTTGGTTGGATTTTGTTTTGCTTCTGGGTAAGGTAGTTTGCTGCTATTTTTCGCTTCTAATAGCTAATGCTACCGTAAACTGGTACTCCAATCTCTTCCATGGTTATTTCGCTCGCAAGGCCGCTTACACGTCTATATAAAGCGCCCGGGACGTTGCCGCGGCTTTGAACTCGATAGGACTGGATAATTCTGAAAACCCCACCTGGCTCGTCCACTTATTAAGCTGTGTCTAGTACAGGAAGAGGGGCAGTCATGGACGACTACATGGATGGCTCGGTAGACGGAGTGGATGAATTCCCCTGTAAAGGGTGTGGTGAGGTGAGCATGTTGCCACATATTATCCTCGGTTGTGACGCCGTGGACACTGACAGATATTGCTGCTAGATATTGGAGGAGGGAAAGGCTTTTGAACTCGGTAAGTCCAAACGCCCTTCGAACTCAGCCTACCGGTTCTTGGACATCGTGGAGGGGGCATGTTTGTTCCCTCTCAAGTGCCACCCCATTCCACGATTTATCGCATGAAATACACAGGCTTCCGTTACATCTGACACTCTTGACGCAGCTGGAAATCGATGGCACCTTAATTGCTTCCGATGCCATTCGTGCGATACCTTACTTGACTCTGACGCGAATCTCCTCCTCCTCGGCGATGGGTCGCTCATTTGTAACAATTGCACCTACAGTTGTAGTGCCTGTGGCGACAAGATAGAGGACCTCGCGATTCTCACTGGGGATCAGGCCTTCTGCGCTACATGCTTCCGATGCAGGAATTGCAAGAGGAAGATTGAGAATTTGCGTTATGCTCGTACTTCACAGGGCATATTCTGCATGAATTGTCACGAATCATTGATGGCGAGGCGCAGAAAAAAGTCGAGGGCGCAGGCGAAAGCGCGTGAGAAGGATACCGTCGCAGAAAAGTCCCTACCCGCACTTCCTCCCAATGCTATTCCGCCTAATGCGTTCTCGAATGACAGGGTAGACCCAGAGTCTGATACGCCTACTGAACTTCCAACAGAGCTCTCCCCCCGACCCCGTCCCTCATATAATCACAATGATCCATCATCACGTAGCAGCTCACGACCTGCTCGGTCTCCCGAACGTCCCTCTGATCCTAGCGGCCGGGACGGTAATCTATCATTACCTTCCCATAGCTACCGGGCAAACCGCAACTCTCACATTTTCCCCGGCAGTGACCTGGCCGGTGCAGACTCGGATGATCAGATCTTCTTGATCCCTGTTGCATTGGACCCGAGTCCGCTTCCGTCCACAACGCCGAGATCGACGTCAGAAACACTTACTGATATTAGCAAGAAGGGTAGAGAGAGGGACTATTTCAGCGTTTCGAAACAACCCGAAAATAAGGATGAGTCACAGACGTCGACCCCGCACATAGCCTTCCAGGAGAAGGGTCGTCTGATATCTTCTGACCATGAGAGCATCCCTGCTAGGAACCTGGCTAGGAAATTGTCGAAATCCTCCAGGCTGGACAAGAGTGGCTCGTCTGGAACGTCGCCTGGGACCAGCGCCGATTATAACACCCAGGCACAAGTCGAAGGGAAGTCCGATGAGTTCAGGTTGCAAGACGCTCCAAAGTCCAGGAAGCCAAATACTAGAAACAGCTCACAACAAGCTACCACATTCGAAGAGGCAAGTGGTCCCATGGACGGTGACTCTGGTCGTATTGAAAGAGATGCTGCGAGTAGCGAGATAACTCAATATCTGCATTCGCGTGAGCGGGTGCACGCACCACGTACATCACAGGAGTCGCGCCTGATTGGTGTAGATGACGACTTCCGGCAGGTCGATACGTCAACAGCAACAGCAGGTAACACATCTAAACCTATAACCCGGAAGGAACTTCCCACATCGGCTTCTAGGAGTGGTGAGTCCGTTTCTCTGTCCCGCATTCGTGGTCCTCTCTCATTGATGGTTTAATCAAGTGAACGGCTTGGTGCGTCCTGTCCCGACCGACCAGCAATCTGGAGACCTGTACCTGGGCCCCAGACCACCGCCAAGTCATGGTGGTGTGCAAGACTCTCCGGCTCAAAGTACCGAAAATAAACCATCCCCCAAACTACCTAGGTGGAGTTCTGGCGATGATTTCAATTTGGAGGAAGACATGGCTCGGATATTGGGGACAGATGAAGGATCATCCTCGATTCTCCGACGCGTGTCAAACGCCGTCCGTCACGGACGCACCAATAGTACAGAGTCTGGTACCCCGGGTCGTGTCGGCCATACTAGAAGTATTAGCGAAACCACACGTACGACAGCATCCCCGCGTTGGCCTAAGACACCTATTGCCGAGGATTCGATGAATGGTGTTGGCCAGGACTTAACCAGCCCTCTTTCGCTTGGGACCGGCGACAATGCTGCATTGCTGAAACGCCGCCTGCGTGATTCCGAGCAGCGTGTAGCGGAACTTGAACGGCAATTTAGTAACGAGAAAGACTTCAAGAACCTTGCACAAAAAGTGGAAGAGAAGCGAAAGACTGTGTCCGTGCTAGATACGCAGACCGAAATAATGATTCGTCAGTTAGAAGTTCTCGCTGGGTATGTTGAGAGGGCCAAAGAGACCAAGAAGCCCGTCGACCCGCGCGATTTGGAGGAGTCCGCCATTAAGGATTTCGTCCAAAAACTGGAGAAGTTGAAACAGTCCATGGTAGCGAACCTCGAACAACTTCACGCGGAGCGAGATCAACTCATCGAGGAGAAGAATCGGGCTATAGCCGATAGGGATCGTGCCCGTGTTGAGTTTGATCAGCTGGTCTCTAAGAACGCGCAGTTGGCCGACTTAAACAACGATATTACGCAACGGATCCAAGAGAGGTTCAAAACCCATTCAGACGCACGCTCGCCAGCAAATGGCTTGGGTATCTACAGCCACAGCAAGGGCTCTTCGAATCACTCGGTCAGCCTAGACAGTGCAAGCATACAGACTGGTACCACGGTAATTGCGCCGGAGCACGATGAGCCCATTGTCGAGGCCCGGCCGACTGTTGTCAAGATAGGTAAGCCGAATGGGAACATGTCCAAATGGAGGAAGGGCTCGAAGGCCGTGGCACAGAACATCGCCAAAGGTGTAAACCGAACGGTGGTAGCTTTTCAACAGCCTGAGCGTCACCCACACGGCATGGCCGGCGAAAACATTGGGCTCCCTTATAACATGACTGTAACACCAGTCGAGTCGCCTGTAACTCATGGACCACTAAACAGTAGCCTGAACCGCCAGCAGGGAGATGCAGGGCGACAGGGTTTCTTCGGCTTCAAGAAAACGCAGACAATGCCGAAATTGGTTACAGCTACAAATGCGTCTGAGTTGAGTATTGCCGAACCACCTAATGTCCTATTCGGCTCTGAGCTGTGTGAACGAGCCGAGTATGAACGCAGGCAAATCCCGTCAGTCGTCACTAGGTGTATCGAGGAAGTCGAGCTGCGCGGCATGGAAATGGAGGGAATCTATCGCAAGACCGGCGGCAACTCGCAGACCAAACTGATTCAAGAGGGCTTCGACAAGAACGAGAACTTTGACATTTCAGATCCTGACCTGGACATCACTGCAGTCACCAGCGTCCTCAAACAGTACTTTAGAAAGCTCCCAACTCCGCTTCTGACATATGACATTTATGATCGTGTCCTGGAAACAAATTGTAAGCGTGCCCTATCTCTCGCCCCCATGTTCGGTAGAAGAAGATTTTGATTGAATGCTAATCGGACGCACTCCAAAACAGCGTTGTTGAGTGACAGTGAGAAGTGTGCCCACCTGCAAAACGTGTTCAATCACCTGCCAAGGCCACACAAAGATTGCCTGGAATTCCTGATGTTTCACCTTTCTCGCGTAGCATCTCGAGAAAGAGAAAATCTTGTATGTGACGAATATCCCATCCTTCTTCTTTTCATTGACATGTTCGCCTCGACTGACTGTCTCAGATGAGCCCGAGAAATCTCGCCGTGGTCTTCGCGCCTACGATCATGAGAGACACAAACATCGAACGGGAGATGACGGATATGCACGCCAAGAACACCGCCGTACAGTTTATAATCGAGCACAGTCAGAGCATCTTTTCTTAACTCAGGCCGAACCGTACGTAGGTTGCCGTTTACAACTACCACTATAAAACCCCATGATCAGGAACTAGCACCCAAGAGACTAATGGGTGCTGTAAAAACTTTGTGTGCTAACGGTTCTAATTGAGCATTATATGAGCAGTCTTGGGGCCTCTGTTTTGCTTCTCCAGCGGGGCCATAATTTGTCGGATCTTTGACAAGCAGGCGAGCTCCTTGCTTCTCTTCATTTTGTGTTACGGGGCAGTAAAATCACTCCACATGCTATTTCTTCTCGGGGAGATATAATGATGTCCTTCGGACCACTGCGTACTCTCTAATGGCTTCCTTCGGCCTTTTTTTTTTTTATTATCATCCACCGCTTTAGTCGCTTCATCTACCTCCTCTTAGCGCATCGCTCTGTTCTTCCCTTTTTCAGTTTGTTTCTCTTTACCCTATAGTTGGGCCGTCGGCATACATGAGTCGGGCGCGGTTTTTATACCAATGGAGACAGCATGGATTATGTTTTAGCGCTGCTAATTTCTTGTTCTTGGTAGTACTACCACCCTAAGAGAATATTGAAACACAGTTGGTTAGGTCAGGGATACCTAAGGAGACACTAGATACTTAGCAGCAGGCAAACAAGGCATATACAAATTTGATTTTTATTAAAACTTAGCAACTAATAAAAAAAACGTATAATTAATTATATTATATATAAACGGAGTTTATTTTGTTTTACTATAAACGATTTTTATATTAAATAAGCTAGGAGAGATATTAAAAAAAAATTATAGTACTTTTTTTTATAATTATATTATTTTTAATATATAAGCACTTTTTTAATTATAATTATATTAATAACTTATTTATTTTAATATATTTTTTAAAAAAATAAATAAACTTATTAAAATATAAATATTAAAAATAAAGCTTTATAATAATAATTATATAAAACTTTATAGTAATAATTATAATAATTATAATATTTTTAATATATATTTATAATAATAAATTAAACTATATTTTAAGTTAAATTATTTTAATATTAAATTAAATAAATTTACTATAAAAAGTTTTAGTATTTTTTATATATTAATTAATTTATTAACCTATTTTTTATTATTTAAGTTATATATAATATATTTAAATATTAAATAGTTTAACTTTTACTTTACTTATAATAACTATAAAGTAAAATATGCTTTATATATTTTCCTTTTTTTATTATATACTTTTTATTTTATTTTATTTTTATTTTTAAAGTTATGTTTATTAAATAACTTGATTTTTTTTACTTAGTATTATATATAATATATAATATATATATTTTTATATTAAGTAAATACTTTTTTTTGTTAATTATTATATATAACCTCTTTATTAATAGCTTTAAAATGATTATAGCATAATATATAAAACTTGTAATTAATCTTTTAATTAATATACTATATATATTATACTTTTTAAAATAAGCATTGCTTTTCTTTTTAATATTAGGTAAAATATTGCTTAATTTGCTAATATATACTAAACGCTTTTTTACTTTAATAATAATTATATAATTATCTTTAATATAAACCTATTATTTATTATAAAGTTTAGCTAATCTTAAAGCGTCTTTAATTATATAAACTTTGCTTTTTAAGTGCTAGGTATAAATAGCTTATAAAAATAACTTAATAAACCTTTTAGTGCTATAAAAGGTTTAGTTTATATATAAGCTTTTTTACTTATTTAGTAATTATAAGTAAACTAATATATTATTAAAACTATTTATAAAATAGTTTTTTTAGTAAGTAAAATCTTTTATATAGTTTAAATTATATTTTATTTTTTATATTATAGTTTTCTATTTATTGTTTTTTATTATAATAATTTCTTTTACTTAAAGCTATAAAATTAATAGCTATTTAAGCTTTTTATTAGTATAATTATTAACTTATATTATAGTTTATTAAAATAAAAACTATTTAGTTAATTAATATTAGTTTAACAGGCTTAAATTTTAAAACTACTTTATTTAAAAATTTACTAATAGTTGCTTATTAAAAGTTATTTATAGTATATTAAAGTGCTATAATTATTAAAGTTTATACAATGTTTAATACTTTATAATAGTATTTAATACCATTTTTTACCTCTTAGTTTTTATATATAAATTAACTACTAATTAATATATAAAATAAAAGTTGTATTAGTTTTGCGTGATAATTATTTAAAAGATTAGTGTATTTAATAAAAACTAGCACTATTATATATTAAAGGATTTACTTTTAAAACCCCCCTTTTATTAAAACTTAGCAGTATAGCTAAAATATATAATTATATTAATTAAATATATTAAAGGGCACTTTTCTCTTTATTATAAAGTTTTTTTATACTAAAACAATAAAAGAAAACCTTTTATAAAAAGGCATTTTTTTATATAATAGTTTTTTTTAGCTATTTTTCTTTTACTATATAAGCATTGTTTTTATTTTAGGTTTTTATTTATTTATTAAATCTAATATATATTTATAAAATAAACTAACTTATTAAACTATTTTATAATTAAAATTAAAGCTTTAAATAGTAGTATATAAAGCTTTATAATTATAAATATAGTATTTTTAATTATTTTATTTAATGTTTTTACTTTTTAATACTTATATAATAACTAGTTAAAGTATTTTTTAAAGCTATATATAAAGGTTTTAGCAATAAGGTAGTTATAAGGTAATGTTGCTAGCAATTTTAAAAACTAAGTATATTAGATAACTTTTGTCTAGTTAGCTAAGTAAGTAATTAAACTAGCTAAAAGGATTAAAAAAAAGTATAACTAACTAAGCTTTAGCTATTAGTTAATATAGGTTTAGCTTATATATAGTTTATATATTTATAGCATAGCTAGTAGGTTTTATAAGTAGGTGCCTTATTATACTGCCTCCTTTTTTAAGTTAGTAGGTTTTAGCAACTTTAATAATTATATATATTTTTACTAATTAGGCTTATATTTAATTTTTTTAATTAAATTGCCTGTTCTTTTTAAAAAAGCTGTTTTTTTGTTAACCTATTAGCTATAAGTAGCTTTATATATTTTTTCAATTTTAACTTTTAATTTTAGTTATTTAGTTTTTTTAGCTTTTAATTTTTAAATCCTTTTGCTAATTAACTGCTGTTATGCTGCTTTTAAAAGTGTTGCATTTTGCTTTTATATATATATATATATATTTAATAAAGCTATAAGTTAATTATTTTTTAATTATTATATACTAAACTTTTTTTATAAAAAGCCTAGTTAAAATATATTGCTTAATATTTATAGCTAAAAGCTTTATATTCGCTATGTTTTTATAATATATAATAACTGTTAAATTTATTACTTTTATACTTTTAGCTTTGTTAACTATATTATTTATAAGCAAAACTATTATAATTATTGTACTATATATTTACTACTTTATTTTTTTAAGTTCTTTGCTTTAATATTGTTTTTTAAATTTTTTATAGCTTTTAAAAGCATAGCTTAAGTTATTATTTAATATATAGTTTTTTTTTATTAGCATATTGATAATAAATGTTTAATATATAGAAAAGTTTAAGTTAATAATATAAATACTATGTTTAATAACTTTTTTATAATTAAAATTAGCTATTTTGTTTTTTGCTTTAAAAAAGTCGGTTTAGCTTTTTAAAAAGTAGTTAATTATAAAAAGAAACTATAATCTTTTATAATAAACTTTCTTTAGACTGCCTTTTTTTATAAGCTTACCTTTTTTTATTGCTTTATAGCAATTTTTATTTAAGTTTAAATAGTTAATATATATAGCGCTTATTTAATAATTTATTTTTATATTAATTTTTTAGTATTAATTTAGTAATTAAAACCTTTAGCTTTTTTTTAAGTTAGTAAAAAAACTAATATGCTTTATACTTAGTGTTAAAAAAAACGCTATTTTATACAATGTATATATATATATTGCTTAGCTATACGCGCTTATTATAAACACTACTAAGTTAAAGCTTAACTATATTTAGCTTTATAGAAAAAGCCTTTATATTATTTTAAATATTAACAATAATTATTAAAACTTTTTTATTTATAACGTTTACTTTATGCTAGCTATTAGCTTTATTTATACTTTTTATTATATTGCTATATTTATTTTTTACTATAAACATTTTAATAGTTTTATATATATTAACCTTTTAGCTTATATTTAGCTTTTAACTACTAACCTTTTATTTAGTAATAATATTTTATATATTTAGTAATTTAATTATATTTTTAAGTTAAATTGGTTTTTTTAAATATAAATTTAGTTTTTTATAGTACTATAGGTTAGCTTAGTTGTTTAATAATAGCTTACTATTTTTTTATTATCTAAGTTTATATTTTTTAATTTTAAGTGCTTATATACTAATATAACTATATTACTTATTATTTTACTTAATATAAACTTTTTTAACTTTTTTTTTATTTTAGTTTTGTAGTTAGCTTATATTTACTAAGTATTTACCTAGCTTTTAAATATTATATTTTACTAGCTAGCTTTTTTATTTTACTAAGTATTTTTATTTATTTTAGTTTTTTTAATACTAAATAATATTTCTTTTTTCTTTTTACTTATTTTTTAATATAAACAGCGTTGTTTTACTAGCATTTTTTTAGCTAATTTATTTATAGCTTAAATAATAATATATAAAGTATATTATAAACTTAAAAATAAATTTTAAACAACTTAATTTAATATACTTAAATTTTTACTTTTTTAAAAACCTTAACTTAAATATATATAAAAGATAGCTTTTTTTTGCACTTAAACTTAAAATATATTTTTAATAGCTTTATTATATTACTTGCTTAGAAACTTTTTTAATATATAATGTTTATTATAATACTTTAATATTAATTTAACTGCTTACTTTTAATACTTATAAACTATATAATATATAGCTTTTATTTACTATAGCTTTTTTTATACCTTTTAAATATTAAATTTAAGTTGCTTTAATATATATTTAATATTTTTTAAATAGTATTTATATAATGCTTTAAATAATAAGTAGCTTATAGTAGCATATTAACTATTATTATTTATAAACTTAGCTTTTACTAGTACTTTAACTTAGCTATTTAGCTTACTAATATAAAAAATATAAAAATACTTTTTTAAAGTTTAGTATATTTATTTTATTTAGCTATTAGTTTAAAAGTGCTATATAATAAATAGCTGCTAATACATTTTTTATACTTTATAAAACCTTTTTTAAAATTTGCTTATAATAAGTTTATTTTTATTACTTATAATTTTTTAAAAAAACCTATATTAGCAATTTACTTTATAATATATAATTACTATAAGCTTAGTAGCGTTAAACGTTTTTTATATAAAAATAAATAATACTATTTTTATAAACTAATTTATAATAACTAAACTTATATTATAAACATTACTATTTGCTTTTATATATAAAAGCAATTTTATAATAAAATTTAAGCTAATGTTTTAAAAAAGGTATTTTAGTAAAAGTAATAATTAAAGCTTTTTATAAAGCTTATACTTTATCTTTTAAGCTTTTTTATACTATATATAGCTAGCAACGTATTTTTAAACATTTTGCTTTAAACCTTTTTAATAAAACTTATACTATAATAACTTAGCTATTTTTTTATATGCTTAGCTTTAAAGTTATTATAATACTAATATATTAGTTGCTTTACTAAAGCTTTTAAAGCTAAAATTACTAGCTACTTTTTAAAGTATAATATACTTTTACTATTAATATAATATGTTTTATATATTTTAGCTTTATAGCGTATAAGTTTTACTAGCTTTATAAAAGTAAAGCTTTTAGTTTATAGTTTATAATCTATTTTATAAAATTACATTAAAGCTCCTAGTTTAAAAGCTATTTTGCTTTAAGCTAACCTTTTGGCTTTAGTATATAAAACATATTAATTATAAATAATAACTTTAGCTTTTTTTTTAAAACAAAGCAATTTTTATACTTTTAGTAGTAGCTTTTACTAAATAAGTTATTACTATAACAGCCGTGCCTATTAATTTAAGGTTACGTGATCTAAAAAATAGTTATATAACCTATAAACTATATATATTATTATAAAGTAGGTTTAAGGTAATACTAAACACTGCCTTTATTTAGCAAGGCCTACTTAGCAAAATAATTTAATTAGTTATATACTTATATTTTTAGCTAAGTATTTATATATAGGTAGCAAGAAAATAGATTTTAGCGCAGCTAGTTTTTTTTTTTTAACTTAAAATCTTTTATATAGCGTTAATATATAGCTATTATGCTTTACTAATTATTATACTATTTTAAGTTTTATTAATTAATTGCTTTTATATAATTAATTTACTATTTACTTTATACTTTTTACTAAATTTAGCAGCTAAAAAATAAAATTATTAACTTTAACTTAACTTAACTTAACTAGACTTTATATATATAACTAATATTTATATATAACTAATTAACTTAAAACCTTATATACTATAGTGCATAGTAAGCAACCTAACTTATTACTATAAAAAATAGCTTTTTTGCTATAACTAATACTTTTATTTTTAATAACTTTAAGTTAAAAAAAAAACTAATTTTAACTTTAAAAAAGAAAACTTAACTAATAGTTTAATATTACTAAAGCTATAAATAACCTTACTACTTTAATAGCTTTTATTACTAATATAGCTAACTAGCTTATTATTTTTACTAAAAAACAAGCTTTAGCACTTAACTTAACTAACTTTAATACTATAGCCCTTTAAGCTTTTTTTATTAAATTTTAATAAATATAAAATAAGCTAAAGTAAATTAATATATAAGTTAATATAAAAAGTATTTTTGCTAGCAACTATATTATAACCTTTTAAAAATATATTATTTTACTAAGCAGTACTTTTAGCAAAAGCACTTTTATTGCTTAAAGCTTAGCTACTAATTTTACTTTTTAACTTATTATTACTTTAATTAATATATTTAACTTTTATTTTAAAAAAAAAATTTAAGCTAAAAGTTTTAAACTTTTAATTTTTAATAAAAAAACTAATAACTTTAATAGTTAAGTTTAAATAATTGCTTTAAAGCTTAATTTTAATATATATACCTTTTATAATAAAAAATAATAATTAAAATATATATTTGCATGCTTTTTTAGCTAGCTTTAGTAATAAATTAAAGTATGTTTTAATGCTTATAACTATAAAGTAGGCTTTATATATATTACTAAAATAATTTAAGTTTTTAAAATTGTTTATAAATTAGTTAACTAAATAAAAGCTACTGCTTAAAAGCTTACTACTATAAACTTTAATAACTTTTTTACTTAAAATATTTTAGTTTATATTAGCTATTTTATTAAGTTATTAATTTAAGCTTATAAACTATACTTTTTTTAAAAAAAAAAGCTATATTATAATATAAAAGTTTTAATTAGCTACGTTTTTTATGCTTATATTTATAACTTAAGCGTTTTTTATAAAACGTTTTATAAGTTTTTTTTTAAAAAATGCTTAATTAATAAGTTAAAAACTAAAAGTAAAAAGCGAAAGCTAAACTAATAATATAACTTTATAAAAGTATAACTTTAAACTAAAAACTTTTTATTTTAATTTTAAAGCTTACTACTTATAAGTAATTATTTAAAACTAGAAAAAAAGTTTACTAAAAAAATAATATTTACTTTAATTATAGTAAAAAAAGCTATATAATTAAAAACTATTTTTAATTTTAAATTAACGCTTTTTTTTGCTAAACTAGCAAAAAAAATAAAAAAAAATATTTTAATTAAAAAATTTATTTTTTTAAAAATTATTTTATTTTATAAATTAAAAAACCAGCCTAGCTACTTTAAGTTTTTATAATAGCTTATATATTTATTATAGCTAAATTAAGTAGCAAAAATAAAATTACTAAATTTAAATATTTTATTTAAATTTAAATTAATAACTTTAAAATATAAACTATTACTTTATATAATATTAAAGTAAATGCTTACTTTTTTATTAATACTTTATTAGCTTTATTATTTTATAAATAACTTAAAGCTTTATTAACTTGTTTAAAAAAGCTTATTTAACTTTTTAACTATAAAAGCTAACTTATTAGTATTGTTTTTTAAACGCTAATAGCTAGCTTAAAAATTAATAGCTACTAATTTATTAATTAAACTTTTTAAGTTATTAATATTAATAATAAAGTTATTATTAGTTTATAATAAATAGCTTAATATTTTATTACTTTAAATTATAAGCACTGCTAATTATTATAAATTAAAAAAACTTTACTTTTTTCTATATATTTACTTATAATTTTTTTAGCAAAAAAAGATTTAGTTATACTAACTAAACAACTTGCTTACTAATAAAATACTAACTATTAAATGCTAAGCTAAATTAATATTATTAGCTATTATAATATAATAAGCTTTTTATTTGCTTTACTATAGCTATTATTTAATTTTTTAGCTTAACTAATTAAAATAACTAAAAAGCTATTATTTTAATTACTATATTAATTTAGCACTTTATATATATTTAAAAATAAAAATCTTAAAATTACTAAATTTAGCAAGCTAATACTTATTAAATATATAAAGCAACTTTTAAGCTTGCTAGCATAAGTTAATGCTTTTTTTTTAACTATAAGCTTTATTAATTTTTTTATAAATAAAAACTTAAAATATATTACTTAAATATATTAGTTAATTTTACTTTAATTTACTTATTTAAAAAGCTTTTTTTTTAAAAAAAAAAGCTAATACTTTATTTTTTTTTTACTTTAGCTTTAATATAAAATTAAAACTAACTAATAAAGTACTTTTTGCTAGTTTTTTTAAGTTTTAAATATTAGTTAAATATATTTTTTTTAAAAAAAAACTATAAATAAACTTTTTACTTTTAGTTTTATTAAACCTTATATAAAGCTTTATACAGCTTTTATATTTTTTACTTTTAAACTAAAGTTTATTTAAAAAATAATTTTATATTAACTATTATTAGCAAAATTATTATTTTAAAAATTATATTATTATTACTTTAAATATTAATAAAACTATTTTTAATTGCTATAATGCTTATTATATATTAAAGTTTAATATTATTAAAGCTTTTTATTATTTATAAATAACTTTATTTTTTAAACATTTAACTACTTTTTAAACTTATATAAGTACTTACTAATAAAAAGTCTTGCTATTTAAATTAAAAGTAAAACTAGCTTAATAGCAATTTTTTATTAATATTTAATTATAAAACCTATTTAATTAATATACTAGCGCTTATACTAATAACGTTTTAGTTTATTTATAAAAAAAGCTTTAATATTAAAAAAACTATAAAAAGGTTATTTGCTACTTATTTTTTGCTAGCTTATAAAGTAATATTAATAAGTTTTAATTTAATGCTTAAAAAGCTAACTATTTAAGTATAATTATTAAAGTAAGCAAATATATTTTTATTAACTTAATTAAAACTAAAGCTATTATAAAATAAAAGTTTTTAAAACTTTATAATATTATTACTATTTATTTATTTTTTATTTTTTATAACTATATTTATATTTTTATTTACTATGCTAGCAAAGCTGCTAAGCTACTAAATTAACTTTTAAAAAAAAACTTTTTATTTTAAGCTTTAAATAAAAAGCTTTTTTTAACTAATTTAAAGAGCTAGCTTATACTATACTAGTATTTACTTTTTTTTAGCTAGGTTTTTTAACTTAAATAAAAGCTAATATATTTTATAATACTATTAAAAGTATTATTTTTTAATTATAACTTAATAAAAAATAAAAGCTTATTAGTTATTTTTTTAAAATTATAATACTTACTAAGTAAGCTTATTTAATATAAAATAAAAAAGATTTAGCTATAGTTTAGATTTTTAGTTATTTTTATAATAAATTATTAAGTACCTAAATTATTATTTTTAATAATTACTAAGCTTTAATTTATGTTTTTACTAAACGCTACTTAAAATTATATTAAGTAGCTTAGCTAAACTTTTTATATAAGTTTACTATTAAGTAAAAGTATTGCTTAAAAAAAGAAAATATAATTGCTAATATATTATTTTATAAAACTATTAACTTTTTTATTATTAAAGCTTATAAAAAAAAATTTAAATATTTACTTTAATTTTTTTAAAAAATATTATAAGCTTTTACTTTTAAGCTATAATTGCTTTTATTAAAGTTTAACTATTTTTTATGCCTTTATTTTTAATAATACTAAAAAAACTAAAGTTAGTTAACTTAATTATTAAAAAAAACTAACTTTAAAACTAAGCACTTATAAAAAAAAGCTAGTTATTTTAGCTATTACTTAAAATAGCTTAATATTTTTTTAAACAAGTTTAATTTAAAAAGCTTATATATTTAAGTTATAAGCTTATAGTAGCTAAAATAAAATAAATTAAGCTTTTTTAATTAACTATTACTAGCTTAATTTTAAAAAAAAAATTTATAATATATTTATAACTACTAAAATTGCTAATATAATAAAAACTTTTATAATAAAATACTAAGCTTTTTATATTTATTACTTTTTTTTTAGTATATATAAAATACTATTATAGTTAATAAAAAAAATATGCTAAAAAATAAGCATAGCTATAATTATATATAATGCTTTATTAATAAGTTTAGCTGCTTAATTACTACTA
>MU401795.1:0-11679 GCA_022579005.1 Poronia punctata
AGCTATATAATTTAGCTTTTTTAATAGTTTATTTACTAAGTTTAATATATTTAATTAATATTTTATATTAAAATTAAACTATACTAGCTTATATACTTAGTAAGCAAGCTTTTTATAAAAGTTTTATATTAATAAATTAACTATATTTTTTAAAGCTATATAGTTTATTTATATTATAAAAGTTTTATTTATTTTTTTAAAGTATTATTATTAATACTTATAGCTTTTTATAACTACTAAAAGCTTTAATTAGCTTATTATTTATTTAGTTTTTATTTTTATAAGCTTTTATAATTAATAAGTAATTAGTTTTTATATTTTTTTATAAACTTATAATAATATTTTTAATATTACTTTTATTAATATATTTATTTTTATTTTAATATTTAAATAGCTATTTTAGTAGCAAAAAGTAGTTACTAATATAAAAGCTTTTTTTATATTTTTAAATATTTAATTTACTTTTAAAATCTATTTAAAAATATAGCTTAATAAAGTATAACTTTTTAAAATAGCTATAATTAATATAATAACGTTTATATATTTAGCTATAAACTTTTTATAAAAGTTTGCAAACTTTAAAAATATTTATATATTATATATTAAAATTAGTACTTTTTACTTTTAAATAGCAGCAACTTTTTAAAAGTTTATTTTTATTTTTTTAATTATAATAATTAACTTTAAAATTTTTATTTTTATTTTAAAAAACTTATACTTTAATAGCTTTATAAATAGTTAATATTTTAATAATTGCTTATAAACTAATTAAAAATGCTTTTTATATTTTTTTTATTTTTTTAAAAAATTATAATATTATTTAAATAAACTATATAAATATAATTTACTAGCTTAGCTAGTACTTTATATATATAAGCTTAAAAAGTTATAAAAGCATTAATTAACTTAAAAAATATAACTATATACTTAAAATATTTATATTTTATTTAAAAAAAGATTTTTTACTTATTATTATGCTTAATTTAAATATAATAGTAAGTATTATAAAAGTTTAGCTTTAAAAAAATCTTTACTAACTTTAGCTTATTTATTACTTTTAATATAAAAAGTAAAAAGTACTTATTTTTTATAATTATTTTATTTAAACTTTTATAATTAATATAAAGCTTTATAGTTTTATTTTTTTTTAATATAAATAAAATAAAAGCTTTTATATTTGCTTTTAAATGCTATATATAGCTTATTTAAAAGTTTTTTTTAAAGTACTTTTTAAGCACTTATTATTAAGCTTTTATAATAAAATAAATTAAACTAAAAAGCACTTATACTTTATTTACTAAATTTATTATATATTATACTTTTTTAGCACTAATAACTTTTTTGCTAATAGCTTAAAATATATATATTAAAACGCTTTAAAATATTTAAATAAATTAATTTTATTTTTAATATTAAGCTTATTATTAATTTTAAAAAATAGTAACTTTTTTTGAAAACTAATACTTATACTTATTAAGTTAGCTATATAAGCTACTTAACTACTAACTACGTTTTTAGCAAACTTTTTAAATTTTATTTTTTAGTATTTATTATAAAATTATTAAATAAAAGTTATATTTAATAGTATACTTAATTAACTTATTTTTAGCTATAATATTAAAAGCTTTAATATACTTTACTTTTTGTATATTATATAAAATATTTATTTTAAAGTTTGCTTAACTTTTTAAACGTTAACTATTTAAAAACTAGCTATATAAGCTACTTAGCACTTTATTAGCTTTTTATTTAGTTTTATTAATAAAAATAATAAAATATTTACTTTTTATAAATGTTTTTTTTTAAAAAAATTTATATATAATATTAACTTATGTTTTTATATTTATATTTATAATAACTTTTTTAGCTTTTATTTATTGCTTAAAAAAACTATAGCTACTACTTAAAATAGCTTTATAATATTAAATATTTTATAAAACTTTATTAAAATAAATTAAATATATTAACTTATTTTAGCTTAGCTTTTTATTTTTTATTTTTAAAGTTTAACTAAGCTACTTAAATAGTTTATATTTTACTTTTAAACTTTTTTAATAGTTTTTGCTTAACTTTGCTTAATTAGCAATTTAATATTAACTATTTATTTTTTAAGCAATACTTAGCTATATTGCTTTTTTTATTATAATAATAATACTTTATAAAGCTATTATTAATATATGCTAATTTGCTTTAGTTTTAATTTATTTATTACTTAAATAAATTATTAATTTCTTTTTAAACTATTTAAGCACTTTTAAATTATTTACTATTTTTTTTTACTTTAATAAATATTTAGTATATTTTTACTTATTTAGTAATTTATATTTTTTATTAGTATAATGTTAAATATTTTATTATTTTTTAGCTTTATAATATATTATTATTATATTATTAAATAATATATATTGCTTTATTAAAACTTTTTTTAGTTTTTTTAAAGCTTATATTAATAATTAAAAGCTAATTAGCTATTATTTTTTAATTATATAGCACTTTTAAGCTTTTATACTAATACTTATTAAAAAAAAATTTTTAAGTTTTTATTTTTTTATTACTAAAGCTTATATAATTACTTTTAAAAAGTTTACTTAAATAGCTTTAAGTTAACGTTTTTTTATTAAAAAAACTTTTAAAACTTTTTAAAAGTAGCTTTTTATTTTAAATTATTATAGTTTAGCATATTTTAATAAGTATGCTAATTTATTTAATTTTAAACTTAGCTTATATTAAAGCTTAAATAATTTATATTAAATCTTTATAGCTAAACTTTTACTAATTATTTTTTTATAGCTATAATTTAGTTTTTAATTTTTATAGCAATAGTATTTTGTTTTAGTTGCTTATAATTATATGTAAATACTTTAGCGTTATTTTTATATTATAGCTTTTTTTACTTAGTAAGTAGCTAAAGCAATTATAAGTTTTAATTTATTATATTAATAATTTAGTTTAAAAGATTATTTTTTTAACTTTTTAAACTTTTATAAAAACTATTATAATAAAAGCTTTTATTAAATAAATTATTATATAATAGTAGCTTAAAGTTAAAAAAATAGCTTTTACTTTTTTAATCTTTTTAAAAGTTGCTAGCTATTAGCTAATTATTTATTTTAATAAGTAGCATATTTTATTTTAAGTTTTTTAGTTTACTATTAAGTTTTTTGCTTTTTTTATTATATTTATTATTGCTTTTTTATTTTTAGCTATTTATAAATTTAATTTAACTATTAGCTAGTTTTTTTTAGTTTTTATTGCTTATTTTTAGTATTAAGTTTATTAACCTTATTTATATTATTGCTAGTTATTTACTTAAAAGCTATAAACTATACTTAGTTTTTAGTTTAAGTCCTTTTACTAAACATTATATTATAATTTAAAAATAAAACAATAAAAAAATATAAAAGTTTAAGTAATAAAGTAGTTATAAAGTAATATTGCTAGCAATTTTAAAAACTAAGTATATTAAATAACTTTTATTTAATTAGCTAAGTAAGTAATTAAACTAGTTAAAAAAATTAAAAAAAGTATAACTAGCAAAGCTTTAGCTATTAGTTAGCATAACTTTAGCTAGTATATAGTTTATATATAAATAGCTTAATAGGTAGGTTTTTTAGCTAGATGCCTTATTATAAAATATAGCTACCTAAATTATTATAAAAGCTTTAAAAAAAGCTAGATTAATAGCTTAAACTAAAGAATTAATATATTTAAACTTAAATTTAGCTTTAATATACTTAGCTATTGCTATTTAAAAAGTTACTTTAATTCTTTATTATAAAAAAGATAGAAAATAGTTAACTAGATTATTGCTAAAAGATTTTGCTTAAATTAACTAAAAATCTAATATTAATATTATATTTTTAAAAAACTAAAAAAGTTAAGTTTTAAAGCTTTTAACCTTTTAAATTTAAAATTTAATTAGCCTTTTATTTAAATATTAAGCAAAAACTTAGTAAAGGTAATATATTACGTTATTATAATATTAGGCGTTAAAAAAGTATAGCATACTATATAGGCTATTGTTAACAGTTTTATAATAAATTATAAAATAAATAATAAAATTTATATAATTTTAAGACTTTTATAGTTATAAAACGTAGTTATAATAATTAATATATATATAAGCATTTTAAGTATAAAAAATAAAAGTTTAAAAAACTTTAATATAAAAATTAAAAAACTTATAATAATTTAATTTAAAAGTTATAAACTATTTTTATTACTAAATAAACTTTTTATTAAACTAAACTTAAAAGCAGCTTTAAAAGAGCTAAACAAATTAAAAATAAAAGATTGAAATAAATTTTAAAGCTTTAACAGTTTTTAAAGCAAAAACAAAAAAATTTAAAAGCTTTAAATAATTTATTAAAAAACTAAATAAGCTATTATAATTATACTATTAAGTTGCTTTAAACTACTAAGTTATTAGATTTAAAAAAAAACAAGATTATAAAAATTAAAATAAACTTATTAATTAAACTTTATACTATGTTTTTAAAAATATATTACTTAATAAATCTTTTTAAATTTATATTTTATTTTTCTAAGTAAACCTTATATTATAAACCTAGGTTAAATATATATAGTGCTAAAAAAGCTATATATTATACTTTATAATTAATATTAGCAATTTTAAATATAAAAAATTTAGTACTTAGTTAATATATTACTTTAAAAAAAAAGTATATATAAAATTGTTAAAATTTGCTAAAAGCTTTTTAAAAAATAATAGTACTATTTTTTACTTAAAAAAAACCTATTTGCTAAGCTATAGTAACTATTAAAAAGATTTTTTTATTAAAAGTAAAAGCTTAGTTTAAAAAATTTAAAATTTACTTAGGTTTATTAATACTAAGTAATTTTTTTAAAAATAGCATAAAAACATTTTATATATACTAAAATCTTAATGCTTTTAGCATTGTAAATATATAAGTAACTAATTTATATAAATATTATATAAGACTTAAAAAAAAAGTGAAGCTATAAAATAAATTTAAATATAAAATATAAACTTAACTTTAAAAATATTAAATAAATAAATTAGTATAAAAAAAGATTAACGCTAATATATATAAATTAACTATTATTATAAATAAAAAGCTTTTATTATAAAAATCTTAGCTTATAATAGTTATAAAAAACTGTATATTTATTAACTTAAACTAATAAAAAAAGCAATATATTACTTTTAACTACTAAAATAAAAATGAAAATTTGCTAAAAATTAATATATTGCTTATTGCTAAGATTTATAACTACTTAAGCAATTTAGCAGCTAAAAGTCCTTTTAAATTTAATTTAAAAAAATACGTTTTAGGTAATCTTTATATACTTACTTTATAAATATATATTTATTTTTTTTGTTTTAAGATTTTTATAAATATAACTAACTAAAATGCTATAAAGCTTGCAAACGTTTGCTTTTTTTTAAACTAAGCTTATAAAGATTATAGTAAGCTTTATTTTATTTTTGATTTTAAAAGTTTATTGCTATAACTATATAGTTTGCAAAATATAATACTTATATTTTTTTATATAAATAATATATTTTTATTTTATAAAAAGCTTTAAGCACAATAAAAATTTATTAAGCTTAATCTTTTATTAAAAATAGCTTAAGCTATATTAAAATTGTTTTTAAAAAAAATTTACTTTAAATATGTTAAAATAGTAATATTAAAAGTGCTTTATTATATTTATAAAAGCTTATAAGTAATACTAAAAAAAGCAAAAAGATCTAGATATAGCTTATATTAATAAATTAAATAGCTATAAATCTTTTTAAAAAAGCTATTAGATATACTTATAAATAAATTAAAAATTTTGCTAAAATTGCAAAACTATTAACTAAATTAACAAAATTTATTAAATAGCAATAAAACTATATAAAAGCTTTAATATTTAACTTATTAAAAATGCAAGCTTTAGCTATTATAAAAATATATAAACATATTTATAATAAAAAAGTAAGTATATTTACTAATGCTTTAAAATATAAAAAAAAATTATTACATAAACCTAAAAAAATATTAATATTTTTTTAATATATAATAATCTTTTGTTTATAAAGACTTAGAAAAATTATAAAACATATAAGCGCAAACTTTTAGTTATTATAAAGCTTTTATGTTATAATATTTAATATTTTATTATATTACTTAGAAAAAAGTTAATTATATATATTAATTACTTACTACTTAGCTTTTCTATTAACTTAATATATTATAAAAGTATTTATGCTAAATAAGCTAATAAGCTTAAATAGTTAAATATTTAAATTTAATATATTTTTTTAAAAAAAATAAAGCTATAAATGCTTTATTAAAAACAATATTTAAAAAAACCAATTATAATTTTAATTTTTTAAAAAAGCTTGGCAAATTAAATAACTATAGTAAATAAATTTAAAAAAACAGTAAAAAAAGTATAAAAATATTTTATTAAAGCTTTTAAAAAAAAAGGCAAAAGCTTTAATTAAAGCTAACTATTAAGCTACTAAATAAGTAAACTTAATATTATATTTTTATGCTATATAAAATTAGTTTAATAAATTAAATAGATTTTAGTTACTAAGTAACTTAATATTAAGTTTTAAAAATCTTGTTTATAATTTCAAATATAAAGCTAAATTATAGTATTTAAATATTTGCAAGCTTTTAAAAAAAGAATATTATAATTTATTAAAAAAAATAAAAAAAGTACTGCTTAAATAAGTATAAAAGTATTAAATTTGTAAAAATCAGCTTAAGCATTAATAGTAAAAAATGTAAAAGTTATATATAAATTAAAATAAAGTAGCAAAAGCTTTTAAGCAAGCTTATAATAACTTAAGTTATTTTTTAGTAATAATAATACTTTAAAAAATAAGCAAATTAGTATACTAGCTAACTATAATACAGAATATATAAGATTATTACTTAAAATATATATGCTATATAAAATATAGGCTAGCTATGCTAAAAGCTTTTAATTTTTTTTATTATAGTAATAGCACTATTTTAAGTAATTATTATAAATTTTATTAAACTATTTTTAAAAATATTTAAAAAATATTGTTACTATTTGCTATTAGTAAATTATTTTAGCTATTTTGCTTAAGCAATACTTATAAAAAACTATAAAAGCAATATAGCAAAAGCAAAAATTATAAAATCAAGGTATTTTATTAGCGTTACTTTACTAAAGGTATATGCAAATTTTAAAAGGGCTTTTATTTTAAATAAATTTAGTTAAGTGCTTTAAAAAATAAACACTAAGCTTATTAATTTATTTTTTAGATTTTATAAATTAATAAAAATAATAAAAGCTTATATAAAGATTTTATAATAAGTGCTTAAAGAAATTACTTTTTTAACTATAAAATAGGCAAATTAATTTTATAAAGCAATTTTGCATTATAATAGCAAACTAATAGCATTAATTAAATTGTTATTAATTAAAATACTATATAAAATTATACTTTATAGATTTTTAAAATCTAAGTTTTTATTAGCTAATTAAGCTATTTTAAAAACTTTACTAGCATTTAAAAACTTTAACTTATTAATAAAAAATAAGCTTGTATTATTATAAGCAAAGCTTATAACTAAAGTATAAGCAAATTAAAAAGGCATTTTAAAAAGTATGTTAATTAAACGCCAATTTAGAAAATATTAATATAATATAAAGGTCTTAAGAATTTAGCCTAAAAACTTTATAATATTGTTATAAAAAGAAAAGCTATAAAAGCTAGCTTTATAATAAAAAGGTTTTTTTATTATTAAAAAGCATTTTAGCAAGCTGTTATTTTAATTAATTAACTTAAATAGATTTTTTATATCTTTATATAACTATTATAAAGACTTATTAAAGGTTTTTATACTATAAAAAGGATATTTGTATTAAAAAGATAACCTAGTATTACTTATAAAAATAAGTATACGTATTTGTTAACTATTTAATTAAGCTTAACCTTTTATATTTGCTACTTATTACTTTATTTAGTAAGCTTAAAATAGCTTTATTTTTTAACTGCAAAGCGCGGACTTTTTTATCTTTGTTTATTTGTTAAAATTAGATTTACTTTTATTTAATTCTAAAAGCTTTAATTAATAAACTTCCTAATTTTGTCTGTTAGACTTACCTTACAAATCTTATAATCTAGAAAGTAACCCCTTAAAATGGGTAGCTTTTATACTATAGTTATAAACCTTAAATCCCTAGTGTTTACATTAAAATAAGGGGAATTAAATAAATTAATCTATATAAAATAGAATCACCTTTTTTGTCACTTTTAAGATCTAGATACCCTAGTGCAACTACATATCCTTTTTTTTATAAACTTTACAATAACCGTAAAATCTATAACTGTTATAGAATTTATACTACTAAACCGCTAGAATTAGCCCTTTAGCTAATAAGAATGTATTAGATCATATAGGTTATAAAAAGACAAGAATTAATATAATGCCTATATAGTAAAAAGAATATAGCTAAAGTAAAAACTACTATAAAAAAGGGTTTTTTATAAAAGATTTTTATTTATTTATTTAGTATAAAAAAACTTTATAATAAAAAAGCAGTGATTTTTTATTTATTATATTAATATAATTATATATTTTAGCTATATAGCTAAATTTTAATAAATAAAAGTTTTAATTACTTATTATTATTATTAAAGTTTAATAAATATAATAATTTAGCTATTATAATATTAAACTTAAAAGCTTTTTTTTAAAAAATAATTTTTAAATAATAAGTTTAAAGTAAGAATATATATTTTTAATTTATAAAAATATATTAATTTTATAAATAAGGTATTTTAGCTTAAAAACTTAATATAATTTAATATAGGCAAATTTAATAAAAGGCTTAATTAAAAAAAACTTATAATAGTTTTTATATAGCTAAAAACACTTTTATAATAAATAAAAACAAACTTATTAATATATTAAAATTTATAATTAAATCTTATAAACTTACTACTAATATTAAAGCAATTATAAATTTATAACTAACCTATATAAAGATTTTAAAAGATTTACTTAATAGTTATAAATTAGTTAATAGTTATAAATTAGTTAATAGTTATAAATTAGTTAATAGTTATAAATTAGTTAATAGTTATAAATTAGTTAATAGCTATAAATTAGTTAATAGTTATAAATTAGTTAATAGCTATATAGCTAATAAATAAGTTATAGCTATTACCTTTTTTAAAAAATAAATACTAAGGCCTGCACTTATAAATAACAATAAACCTACTTTTTAGTGTATATATAAGTTTATATATATTAAAAGAATATAAAATCCTTTTTTTTCTAAGATTTCTAGCAATAAATTAAGTTATTTTTAAAAGCTTTGCTTTTTTTATACCTTAACTATAATACTTTCTTTAAAGTTTATAAATAATATAAGTAAAAAACTACGCATATAATTTCAACTTATAAATTTAACTTAAATATTTAATTTATATAATATATATTAGTAAAGTTGCTAAAATACTAATAATTAATTTGTCTAGCTATTAACTAAAATTATAGCTTAAAAAACGCGCAAAGATGCATATAGCTATAAAGCAACTAGCTTTAGCTAAAATATTATATAGAAGTAGTAATTTTATAAGAACTATTTTAAAGTAAATAAAATACTTTAAATAAAAACCTATTATACATTTACTATTATCCTATATTTATTTTTTAATATAAATATAAAAACAATAAAACAAAGAAATTTAATAATAAAAATATACTTAATATTTTATCTAAGCAAGTTTGCCTTTTTAATTAGTAAATTATTATAAAAACTTTTAAAAGGTTATGCTATATAGCAACTTAAAAAAACATGCTACTAAAAGACTTATAAGCTAATTATAGCCTTTATTAGAAGATTTAATAAACTAAGCTTTTTTATAGCAATAGATAAAAATAAACAAGCAGCAATTTTTAATGTTAATAATACTATAAATCTTAAAGCTTTAAAAACGTAATAAAAGCCTATTTAAATATTATATTTTAAAAGTTTAAGCTAAAAACGCTTATATTGCTTACTTGCTACTTATAAGCAAACAAAATATATATAAGCTTTATTATAAGTAAAGAAATACTATAGCAAACTTAATTTACTAAGTATAATACTTAGCCTAGCTAAAGGTTTAAAAGAATGCAGCTTTATAAAAAAGTTATAAGCTTATTAAAAAAAGTATAGCTACTTTATTAATAAGCATATAAATATAATAGTAATATACTAGCTTTTAGCTTTATTAGTTTTAAAAAGGCTATAAAATATATAGCTTAAAAGCTAGTTAATTTCTATATAAAGATTAAATATTTTAAAACTTAAGTTAATAATGCTAACTAGTAAGTTATAAACTTTTTGTTATAATATTGTTTTCTATTATATAATAATACTTTAATATTTCTAATAGCAAGCCAAGTAATATAACGTATTATAAAGGACCTAGGATAAGGTCTCTATATATATAAATTAAATATTTATAGATTAGATAAAGTACTAGCGCGCTAAATTAATTATTTACATTATAAAGTAATTAATTTTAACTTTGCTAAATATCTTCTTTCTTTATTATTAATTTATAGGATTTACTATATTACTTTATATTGTTTAATTAAATAGTATAACAAGCTAACTAAATTAATATATTTAAAATTTTAGTTATAGTTTATTTTCTTTTATAGTAATAACTAGGTACAAATTAAATATATTGGTTTTTAAAACTTTAATACTTAATTTACACTTTTTTAAACTTGTAAAGCTTAAATAAAGTAATAGTATAAAAGCTATTTTTAACCGCTTTTATATTCCTATTAAATTAAAACCTATTTAAAGTTGTTTTTTATATCTTTTTAAATAGCAACTTAATTATAGTTTGCTATGCTTTTTTATTTTAAGCAAACATTTTACAAATAAATTAAGTTACTTTATAAATAGCATGGCTATTTATAACACTATTATATTTAGTTTAATTATATATTTACTTTTTATTTATTTTTTTGAAAATAAATAAATAGAATAAAAGCACTACTAGTAAGGTTGCTATTTTAAGCTATTTTAATAATAAGAAAACATTAAGCTATAAATTTAAAATATAATTTATAGTTAATAGCTTAATACTACTAAACTAACTTTAAAACCTTTAATTTTAAAACTTATTTTTTAAAAGCAAATTAAATACAATAAATATAAAGGAAATTAAAAAATTAAAAATAATAAAGCTAGCTAAGAACAGCTAAGATAAAATAAATAAAAGTTAAAAAAGGGGTTTTAAGATTATTAACTACTTAGCAAACTAAGTAAAACATATTTTTAATAAAATATAAAAGTTAAAATAAGTAAAACAAACTAGTTTATTTAAGCTACTTTAAGCAAGATTATAATTTAAAAACTTTAAGCATAAGCATAAGTATAATAACAAAAACTGCTATAAAAGCAAATACTAGTATAAAAACTAAAAATAGCCTAATTAAGCTTTATTTAATATTTAGCTACTATATTTTAACTTTAACTTTTATTAATAATAAAAAGTTTTAAAAATTAATTTTAAAAATTTAACAGCTTTTTTAAGTTTTATAAATTTAACTAATTTTAATAACTATTATAACAAATTTAACTTTTTATTATATATTAACTTATAGTTAATAAGATCTACTTTATTAAAAGATAATTGCTTATAAGCTTAAT
>MU401795.1:11774-30767 GCA_022579005.1 Poronia punctata
ACTAATTTACTAATTTACTAATTTACTAATTTACTAATTTACTAATTTACTAATTTACTAATTTACTAATTTACTAATTTACTAATTTACTAATTTACTAATTTACTAGTTAATTAAATTAATAAAGAACTAATAATGCAAAAACTTTAAAAGTTACTTTAATTATATAAAAGAAATGCAATACTTATCTTTATATATATAGTTAAGTTTAATATTATTAAAATAAACTATAAAAGTACTAAAATTCTTTTTTAAAAAACCTTAAATAATAGTAATGTTTTATAAAAACTATTAAAACTAATAAGTATATTAAAGCAACTACATTTAGCAAGACTACTTAATAACTTAGAACTATTAGATTTTTTAAAAAGTAATAAATACTTTTATTATAATTTAATATTACTATTTAGTTTAAACTTTAATAATTTTTAAAAAATTTAAAACTATTTATACTAATATATAACTTAAGCTAATATAGTTTTAAAAAGCAATAAAAAATAACAATTATTAAAGTTAACTAGTATAATTATAGCTTATATTACTATTAAAAGCTATAGCTTATAAGTAAAATTTAGTTTTTATAATAAAAAACAATGCTTTTAACATAAAAGTACTATAATTATAATAAAGTAAATAAGCTAACATTTTACTATAGCTTAAGCTTTAAAATGTTATATATAATAAAAACACTTTAAAAAATACTTTTTTAAAAAGCTTAAATATGCTTAAGCAAATTACTTATTAGCAAGTAATAATTTTAATAAAAAAAAAGTAGTTATAATAGCATAGTTAGCTATAAACTTGCTTTAAAGCAAAACGTGCTTATATTTAACTAAAAAACCCTCTACTAAATACTTTAAGGTTTTTGCTAATAAAAAAGCTATACTTTTATTAGCAGGTAAGTTTATATATTTTTTATACAAAAAAAAGCAGCTTAAAAACGTTTCTAAAAATTAACTAAATAATAAAAGCAATAATAAAAGCAAAAGCCGCCGGCATAATAAATATAATAATAAGCATAATAAGAGTTATAACCGCAATACTAATTATAGTTATTATAAAAATAAATATAAAAAATAATGACTAATTTATATATAAAAGAAACCTTAAAATAAAAATAAGTTTAAAAACAAAAGCAAAAGAAATATTTTAATTTAGCAAAAACCAAAAGAATTTAACTATAAATCTAATTTAAATAAAAGCTTAATAAATTTGTTAAATAGCATATTTTTAAATTTAAAGTTAAATAAAGCATTTATAATTATTAACTATAGTACTAATTATAAATATTATAATAATACATTTTTAAACCTTTTAAAAAACATTATTGGTAAAAATATAATTAAAACCTTATTAAGTTATATAATACTTTTACTTTAAAGCTATTAAAGCAAAGTTGCTTAAAATATAACTAGTTATTTAAATTATAAGATTAGTTATTTAAGCACTTAATCTAATATTAAAAAAGAACTAAAGTTAAGTTAAATATATATAAAAAACTTATTTTATTAAGTTTACTAATATAAAAGTTTTAAAACTTAATATTTAAGTTATAATGCTTTTAAAAATATAAAAGAAAAATCTATTAGTTAATTATAATACTTTTACTTTTATATTTTAATTTAGTTAAAATCTAAATGTTAAACAATAACTATTTACTTTAATACTAAAGCAAATTATAATATTATTATTTATAACCTATTAAATATAACTAGTTATATTATTAAAAAATAGTTAAGCAAAGTTTAAAATATTAAAACTAAATAAGTTAAGTATACTAAGTAAGCTATATTAAAAATATATATAGTTAAAATAAGCAGTTTTAAACACAAATAAATTAAAGTTAATATATTTATAAAAGTATTAAATAAAGTTATAAAAATAGTACTTATAAAGCGCTTTAAATAGTAAATAGCTTATTATAGCATACTAGCTATTATTATATATAAACTTAGCTTTTGCTAGCATTTTAACTTAACTATTTAAATTTTTAATAGTATAAGTATAAAAGTATTTTTAAAAGTTTAATATACTTATTTTATTTAATTATTAGTTTAAAAGTGCTATATAATAAAAAGCTGCTAATATACTTTTTATACCTTATAAAACTTTTTTGAAAATTTACTTATAATGATTTTATTTTAATTATTTATAATTCTTTTAAAAAACCTAAATTAGCAATTTACTTTATAATATATAATTATTAAAAGCTTAGTAGTATTAAGCGCATTTTATATTAAAATAAGCAATGCTACTTTTATAAACTAATTTATAATAAGTAAAATTGTAATATAAATATTATTATTAGCTTTTATATATAAACGTAGTTTTATAATAAAATCTAAACTAATTTTTAAAAAGGTTGCTTTAGTAAAAATAATAACTAAAGCTTTTTATAAAGCTTGTACTTTAGCTTTTAAGCTTTTTTATATTATATATAACTAGTAATATATTTTTAAATATTTTAATTTAGGCTTTTTAAGCTAAAATTACTAGCTTCTTTTTAAAATATAATATACTTTTATTATTATAATAATACCTTTTATTTATTTTAAGCTTATAATATATAATTTTTATTAGTTTTATAAAAGTAAAGTTTTTAGCTTATAATTTATAAACTATTTTATAAAATTGCATTAAAGCTATTAGTTTAAAACTTATTTTGCTTAAAGCTAATTTTTTAGCTTTAGTATATAAAATATATTAATTATAAATAATAGCTTTAGCATTTTTTTTAAAAAAGCAGTTTTTATACTTTTAGCAGTAGCTTTTACTAAATAAGTTATTATTATTATTTATATAATATATAATATATAAGTTAAGCATATATATTAATGCTTTTTACTTTTTTACTTTTAAAAATTGTTTATAATTATATAGTAAAAATTTAGCACTTTATAAGCTTATAAGTTTATAATTTATATTTTTATTATTAAATAAGCTAATAAGTATAAGTTTAATAAAGCTTTTTAAGCTACTTTAATAGTATAAGCTAATACTTTACCTTTTTTTTGTTTTTTTAAATAAAACTTTTATTAATAACTTTTATATTTTTTATAGTATTTTGCTAACTAATTAAAAATTGTTTTTAATATTAATATTATATTTTTATATT
This sequence comes from Poronia punctata, assembly GCA_022579005.1. Classification (NCBI taxonomy): domain Eukaryota; kingdom Fungi; phylum Ascomycota; class Sordariomycetes; order Xylariales; family Xylariaceae; genus Poronia; species Poronia punctata. The sequence continues at coordinate 14,890 of MU401795.1, forward strand.
AAATCTTTTTAGCTATATAATTTAGCTTTTTTAATAGTTTGTTTATTAAGTTTAATATACTTAATTAATATTTTATATTAAAATTAAACTATACTAGCTTATAAACTTAGTAGGCAAGCTTTTTTAAAAAAGTCTTGCGCTAATAACTTAACTATACTTTTTAAAGCTATATAATTTATTTATATTAAAAAACTTTTATTTATTTTTTTAAAGTATTGCTACTAGTACTTATAGCTTTTTATAATTATTAAAAGCTTTTATTAGCTTATTATTTATTTAGCTTTTATATTTTAAAACTTTTATAACTAGTAAGTAACTAGTTTTTTTTTTATAAAGCTATAATAATATTTTTTTATATTACTTTTATTAATATTTTATTTTTACTTTTATATTTAAACAGCTTTTTTAATAATAAAAAGTAGTTATAAAAATAAAATATAATAAAGCACTTACTTATAAGACCTACTAACTGCGCTATAAGTGCATAAACTATATATAAACTAAACCTATGCTAACTAATAGCTAAAGCTTAGCTAGTTATATTTTTTCTTTATTTTTTTAGCTAGTTTAGTTACTTACTTAGCTAACTAAACAAAAGTTATTTAATATACTTAGTTTTTAAAATTGTTAGCAATATTACTTTATAACTACTTTATTACTAAAACCTTTATACTTTTATATTTTTATATTTTTAAGTTATAATATAATGTTTAGTTAGAAGATTTAAACTTAAAACTAAATATAATATATAACTGCTAAAAAAATAACTAGCAATAATATAAATAAGCTTAATAAGTTTAATAGTAAAAATAAGTAATAAAAACTAAAAAAACTAGCTAATAGTTAAGTTAAATTTATAAATAGCTAAAAATAAAAAAGTAATAATAAATATAAAATAAAAAACTTAATAGTAAATTAAAAAACTTAAAATAAAAAGTGCTACTTAATAAAATAGTTAATTAGCTACTTAATAGCAATTAATAAAAAGGTTAAAAAGTTAAAAAGAATTTTTTTAACTTTAAATTACTATTATATAAAAGCTTTTAAGCAAAATTAAAAAGCTAAAATAATAATTTTTTAAATTAAATTATTAATATAATAAACTAAAACTTATATTTACTTTACTAACTTACTAAGTAAAAAAAAACTTAATATAAAAATAATATAAAAGCTTTTATATATAATTATAACTAGCTAAAGTAAAATATTATTGCTATAAAAATTAAAACTTAAATTATAGCTATAAAAAAAGCAAATAATAAAAGCTTAGCTATAAAGCTTTAATATAAATTACTTAAGCTTTAAAGTAAGCTAAGTTTAAAAATTAAATAAATTAACGTGCTTATTAAAATATGCTAAATTATAATAACTTAAAAAAAAAGCTACTTTTAAATTTTTTTAAAAGTTTATTTAATAAAAAAACGTTAACTTAAAGCTATTTAAATAAATATTTTTAAAATAGCTATATAAAATAAAATAGTAAAAAAATAAAAACTTAAAAAATTGTTTTTTTATTAATAAGTGCTAGTATAAAAGCTTAAAACTGCTATATTATTAAAAGATAATAGCTAACTAGCTTTTAACTATTAATATAAAGTTTAAAAAATACTAAAAAACGTTTTAATAAAGCAGCATATATTATTAAATAGTAATATAATAAAAAATTAAAAAGCTAAAAATTAATAAAGTACTTAGTATTTTGCTACCAAAAAATATAAACTACTATAAAAGTAAAAATATATTAAATATTTGCTAAAAAAAAAAGTTAATAAATAACTTAAAAGTGCTTAAGCAGTTTTTTTAAAAAAACTAATAACTTATTAAAGTAATAAATAAATTAAAACTAAAGTAAATTAGCATATATTAATAATAGCTTTATAAAGTACTATTACTATAGTAAAAAAAGCTATATAGCTAAGTATTGCTTAAAAAATAAGCAATTATTATTAAACTACTAATTAAGCAAAGTTAAGTAAAAATTACTTAAATAGCATAATATAAAAGTTTAAGCAATAAAGTAGTTATAAAGTAATATTGCTAGCAATTTTAAAAACAAAGTATATTAAATAACTTTTATTTAGTTAACTAAGTAAGTAACTAAGCTAGCTAAAAAAATAAAAAAAAAATAATTAGCTAAACTATAGCTAATAGTTAGCATAAGTTTAGCTTATATATAGTTTATATACTAATAGCGCAGCTAGTAAGTTTTATAAATAAGTGCTTTATAATATTGCTTTTTTTTTAAGTTATTAATTTTTAATAATAAAACATTTATAAGTATATTTAAAAAATTTTAGCTTTATATTTTTAGCTAATTAGCTTTTTTTATTTTATACTTTATTATTGCTTAATTACTAGCTTATATTATAATATATTTTAAACTTAGTTATTAGTTTTTTGCTTTTTTATATAATAATATTTTTATATTTTTTATTTTTGCTACTAGTTTTTAAAAGTATACTTATTATAATGCTTTTTTTTAGTTATTTTATACTAGCTTTATATACTTATAGCTTTTTTATTTAAATTTTAATTAATTATACTTTAATTATATAGTTACTAATTTTATTACTAATAATAAAAATAGCAAGCAACTAGCAAAAATTAACGTTTTTAATATTAAACTTTATATTTATTATGCTATTAATATATATATTAATTTTTATATTTACTATATTTACTAGCTTTTTAAGCTTAGCTATATTTAATATAAAGTAAACTATTATGCTTATTATTTTATATATTTGCTACTTATTTTTTAAATAGATATATTAATTAACTTTGCTAAATTTTATTAATTTTAATTAGTACTACTTAGTAAATTATTTATTATGCTGTTTTTTTAAATATATATACTTTTTTTTAATAATAACTATATACGCTATAAAGTTAATAACTTTAAAGCTTATATTATTATACTAAGTATTGTTTATATAAGCTATTATATTTTTTATTTTAAAAAAGCTTTGCTAGCTTTTTAATAAGCTATTGTTTTTTTAAAAAAAGCTATATTTTTTTAAAATAAAAACTTTTACTATATTACTATATACTAAAAAATAACTAGTATTAATTATTTACTTAATACTTGAATTACTTTTTAAGTTATTAATACTACTTACTAGTTATTTATTATTTATTACTTTAATATTAATATAGCTTTAGCTAAACTTTTAGCTTTTTGCTTAAAATTAGCTTAATAACTTAGTTTTAAAAGCTATTATTATAATGCTTTTTATTAAAATATAATATATTTTTTTATTTAACTTAAATATATATTTAAATTAACTTGCTTAGCTTTTTATTAATATTATAGTAAAAGCTTATTAATTTTAAGCAATATAATGTTTTATACTAAAACTTACTTATTTTAACTACTTACTACGCTTTACTTTTAATATTTAAAAAATAATAAAAAATAAAAAAAGCTAAAAAAAATAAAACATTTTTATATATAGTAGTATTTTTCTTTTTAATTAAGTATTAGCTAAAATATTAAAAATAAAAGTATATATTACTTTTAAAAAAATTTTATAATATTTTTAATTAATTAAATAAAATAGGTAGCAACCTAGTTAAAATATTATTAAATAGAAAATAAAAATCTTTATTTAATAGGCAAGGGTATATAATTATTATAGTTTATTTTTTATTTTTTATTATTTTTTTAACATTTTATATTTTAAAAACTTTTACTTAAAATTAATAAGTGCTTACTATATTTTTAGCAAGCTAGACTTTTTTTAACTACTTTATAAATTTTATAATTATAAGTATTTTTTTTATATTATTAAGTTTATTTAAAATAATATAATTTATAATATACTTATTACTTTAGCTATAGCTTTTGCTTATTTTAACTATTATAGCTTTTTTTTAATAGCTAATTATAGTTATTTTTTTAATATAATATATTTTTTTTAATAGCTACGTTTTAGCTTTTACTTACTAATACTTTTTAATAATAATGTTTTTTATATTAGTAGTAAGTTAAAATTGCTATAAGCTTAATTATATATAAATTTTTAGTTTTTATAGTGCTATAGCTTAGTTAACTACTTTAATAATAGCTTGCTAGCTTTTATTAATTAATTTTTATACTTTTATAACTTTTAGTGCTTATATGCTAATATAACTACTTTATTTATTATTTTATTTAATATAAACTTTTTTAACTTTTTTTTTATATTAATTTAATAAATAGCTTATATTTACTAAGTATTTAGCTAGCTTTTAAATATTATATTTTACTAGCTAGCTTTTTTATTTTATTAAATATTTTTATTTACTTTAATTTTTTTAATATTAAATAATATTTTTTATTACTTATTTTTTATATTTATTTTTTAACTTAAGCAACGCTATTTTGCTAGCATTTTTTAGCTAGTTTATTTATAGCTTAAGTAATAATATAAAAAATATATTATAAACTTAAAAATAAATTTTAAGCAATTAAATTTAATATATTTAAATTTTTACTTTTTTAATAACTTTAACTTAAATATATATAAAAGCTAGCTTTTTTTTGCACTTAAACTTAAAATGTATTATTAATAACTTTACTATATTACTTATTTAAAACTTTTTTAGTATATAATGCTTATTATAATATTTTTATATTAACTTTACTACTTACTTTTAATATTTATAAACTATATAATATATATTTTTTATTTACTATAGTTTTTTTTTTACTTTTTAAATATTAAATTAAAGCTATTTTAATATATATTTAATATTTTTTAAATAATATTTATATAGTGCTTTAAATAGTAAATAGTTTATAATAATATATTAGCTATTATTATATATAAACTTAATATTTGCTAGTATTTTAATTTAGCTATTGAGCTTACTATTATAAAAAGTATAAAAATACTTTTTTAAAATTTAGTATATTTATTTTATTTAGCTATTAATTTAAAAGTACTATATAATAAATAGCTACTAATATATTTTTTATACTTTATAAAACTTTTTTTAAAATTTGCTAATAATAAGTTTATTTTTATTATTTATATTTTTTTTAAAAAACTTATATTAGTAGTTTACTTTATAATATATAATTATTATAAGCTTAGCAGCGTTAAGCGTTTTTTATATAAAAATAAATAATATTATTTTTATAAACTAGTTTATAATAATAAAAATTATATTATAAACGTTGCTATTTACTTTTATATATAAAAATAGTTTTATAATAAAATCTAAGCTAATTTTTTAAAAAAACTACTTTAATAAAAGTAATAATTAAATTTTTTTATAAAGCTTATACTTTAGTTTTTAAGCTTTTTTATATTATATATACTTAGTAATATATTTTTAAACGTTTTCTTTTAAGCTTTTTTAATAAAACTTATATTATAATAACTTAGCTATTTTGTTTTTTTATATACTTAGCTTTAAAGTTATTATAATACTAATATATTAATTACTTTACTAATGCTTTTTAAGCTAAAATTATTAATTATTTTTTAAAATATAATATAGTTTTTTTATTAATATAATACTTTTTATATATTTTAGCTTTATAATATATAATTTTTATAAGCTTTATAAAAGTAAAGTTTTTAGCTTATAGTTTATAAACTATTTTATAAAACTATATTAAAGCTACTAATTTAAAAGCTATTTTACTTTAAGCTAATTTTTTAGCTTTAATATATAAAATATATTAGTTATAAATAATAGCTTTAGCTTTTGTTTTTTTAAAAAAAGCAGTTTTAATACTTTTAGCAATAGCTTTTGCTAAATAAGTTATTATTATTATTTATATAGTATTTAATATATAAGTTAAATATATATATTAGTACTTTTTATTTTTTTGCTTTTAAAAATTGTTTATAATTATATAGTAAAGGTTTAGCAGGTTATAAGCTTATAAGTTTATACTATATGCTTTTATTAATAAAAAAGCTAATAAATATAAGTTTAATAACGCTTTTTAAGCTACTTTAATAGTATAAGCTAATATTTTACTTTTTTTAAAAAAAAGAATTTGCTAATAACTACTATACTTTTTATTATAGGTTACTAACTAGTTAAAGCTTTTTTTTAATATTAGTATTATATTTTTATATTAAATTTTTTTATTTATATAATTTAGCTTTTTTAATAGTTTATTTACTAGATTTTCTATGCTTATTTAATATTTTATATTAAAATTAAACTTTGCTAGCTTATCTACTTAGTAAGCAAGCTTTTTTTAAAAGTTTTGCATTAATAACTTAACTATGCTTTTTAAAGCTATATAATTTATTTATACTATAAATATTTTTTTTAAAGTATTGCTATTAATGCTTATAGCTTTTTATAATTATTAAAAGCTTTTGCTACTTTATTGCTTATTTAGTTTTTACGTTTATAAGCTTTTATAATTAATAAGCAACTAGTTTTTATATTTTTTTATAAAGCTATAATAATATTTTTAACATTATTTTTAATATTTAAATAGCTATTTTAGTAGTAAAAAGTAGTTACTAATATAAAGGCTTTTTTATATTTTTAAATACTTAATTTGCTTTGAAAGTCTATTTATAAATATAGCTTAGCAAAGTATAACTTTTTAAAATTGCTATAATTAGTATAATAATGTGTATATACTTAGCTATAAGCTTTTTATAAAAGTTTATAAACTTTAAAAATACTTATATATTATATATTAAAGTTAGTACTTTTTATTTTTAAATAGCAGCAACTTTTTAAAAACTTATTTTTATTTTTTTAGTTATAATAATAAACTTTAAAAACTTTATTTTAGTTTTAAAAAACTTAAACTTTAATAGCTTTATAAATAGTTAATACTTTATTAATTGCTTATAAACTAATTAAAAGTGCTTTTTTTTCTTAAACTATAATATTATTTAAATAAACTATATAAATATAATTTACTAGCTTAGCTAATATTTTATATATAAGCCTAAAAGGTTGCAAAAGTATTAATTAGTTTAAAAAGTATAACTATATACTTAAAATACTTATATTTTATTTAAAAAGCAGTTTTTTATTTATTATAACGTTTAATTTAAATATAATAATAAATATTTTTAAAGTTTAGCTTTAAAAAGACCTTTACTAGCTTTAGCTTATTTATTACTTTTAATATAAAAAATAAAAAATACTTATTTTTATAATTACTTTATTTTAAGCTTTTATAATTAATATAAAGCTTTATACTTTTAATTTTTTTAGTATAAATAAAATAAAAGCTTTTATATTTACTTTTAAGTACTATATACAGCTTATTTAAAAGTTTTTTTTATAATACTTTTTAAGCACTTATTATTAAGCCTTTATAGTAAAATAAATTAAACTAAATAGTACTTATACTTTTTTTACTAAGTTTATTTTATATATTTTTTTTAATACTAATAACTTTTTTGCTAATAGCTTAAAGTATATATATTAAAACGCTTTAAAATACTTAAATAAATTAATTTTATTTTTAATGCTAGGCTTATTACTAATTTTAAAAAATAGTAATGTTTTTAAAAAACTAATATTTATACTTATTAAGTTAGCAACCTATGCTGCTTAACTACTAACTATATTTTTAATAAACTTTTTAAAACTTATTTTTTTAATATTTGCTATAAAACTATTAAATAAAAGCTATATTTAATAGTATATTTAACTAACCTATTTTAAGTTATAATATTAAAAGCTTTAATACTTTTTAATTTTTATATATTATATAAAATATTTATTTAAAAGTCTTTTTAATCTTTTAAATATTAACTATTTAAAAACTAGCTATATAAGCTGCTTAATACTTTATTAGCTTTTTATTTAGTTTTGTTAATAAAAGTAGTAAAATATTAATTTTTTATAAGTATTTTTTTAAAGAATTTTATATATAATATTAACTTATACTTTTATATTTATATTTATAATAATCTTTTTTAAGTTTTGTTTATTGCTTAAAAAAACTAGTTTATAGGTACTACTTAAAATAGCTTTATAATATTAAATATTTTATAAAACTTTATTAAAGTAACTTAAATATATAAACTTACTTTAGCTTAGCTTTTAATTTTTTATTTTTAAAATTTAACTAAGCTGCTTAAATATTTTATACTTAATTTTAACTTATTTTAATAATTTTTGCTTAACTTTGCTAAACTAGCAATTTAATACTAATAGCTTATTTTTTAAGCAATACTTAGCTATATAGCTTTTTTACTATAGTAATAGTACTTTATAAATTTATTGCTAGTATATACTAATTTAATTTAGTTTTAATTTATTTATTATTTAAATAAGTTATTAGTTTTTTTTAAACTATTTAAGCGCTTTTAAGTTATTTACTAATTTCTTTTACTTTAGCAAGCATTTAGTATATTTTTGCTTTTATAGCATTTTATACTTCTTGCTAGCACAATACTAAGTACTTTATTAATTTTTAACTTTATAATATATTATTACTATATTATTAAATAATATATATTGCTTTACTAAAACCTTTTTTAGTTTTTTTAAAGCTTATATTAATAGTTAAAAGCTAGTTAGCTATTATTTTCTAGTAATATAGTGCTTTTAAGCTTTTATACTAGTACTTGCTAAAAATCTTTTTTTAAGTTTTTATTTTTTTATTACTAAAGCATATATAACTACTTTTAAAAAGTTTATTTAAATAGCTTTAAGTTAACGTCTTTTTACTAAATAAACTTTTAAAAGTTATTAAAAGTAGCTTTTGTTTAAGTTATTATAATTTAATATATTTAAATAAAAACGCTAATTTATTTAAATATTAAACTTAGCTTATATTAAGGCCTATATAATTTATATTAAATCTTTATAGCTAGTCTTTTACTAATTACTATTTTTATAGCTATAATCTAGTTTTAAATTTCTATAACAATAGTTTTTTGCTTTAGCTACTTATAGTTATATATAAAAGCTTTAGCGTTATTTTTATATTATAGCTTTTTTTGCTTAGCAAAAAGCTAAAGCAACTATATATTTTAGTTTACTATATTAATAATTTAATTTAAAAAATTGTTTTTTAGCCTTTTAAACTTTTATAAAAACTATTATAGTAAAAGCTTTTATTAAATAAACTATAATATAATAGCAGCTTAAAATAAAAAAAATAGCGTTTATTTTTTTAACTTTTTTAAAAGTAGCTAGCTATTAGCTAATTATTTATTTTAATAAATAATATATTTTGTTTTAAGTTTTTTAGTTTGCTATTAAGTCTTTTGCTTTTTTTATTATATTTATTATTACTTTTTTACTTTTAGCTACTTATAAATTAGGTTAACTATTAGCTAGTTTTTTTAGTTTTTATTGCTTACTTTTAATATTAAGTTTATTAAGCTTGTTTATATTATTGCTAGTTATTTGCTTAGCAGTTGTAAGCTATGCTTAGTTTTTAGTTTAAATCTTTTTGCTAAATATTATATTATAACTTAAAAATATTAAAAAAAAGTATAATATTAAAGTAATAAAGTAGTTATAAAGTAATATTGCTAGCAATTTTAAAAACTAAGTATATTAAATAACTTTTATTTAGTTAGCTAAGTAAGTAACTAAACTAGCTAAAAAAATAAAAAAAGTATAACTAGCAAAGCTTTAGCTATTAATTAGCGTAGCTTTAGCTAATATATAGTTTGTGCGCAAATAGCTTAGCATATAGGTTCCCTGGCTAGGTGCCTTATTATATACTTATTATATATAAATAACTTTATAAAATTATTTATTATTATTAAATCTATAAGTATATAAACTATTTAAAGCGTTTTATTAATTACTTTTTACTATAATTAGTAATTATATATATTAACGTGCTATAATTTTATTTTTAATATAATAATATCTTTATTAACTAAACTAATTATTTATAAATTATTATATTAAATAATAATATGCTTAGTTTTTAAATTAATACTAAGCTTATAAATAAGCTAACTAATAAACATAGCTTTTTTATAGCTTAAGCTAGCTTAAAAAGCTTTGCTTTAGTAGTAAAAGCAATAACTATATTTTATTTATTAGCTTACTAGTTAATAAGTTTTTTTAAAAAAGTTATAATATAAGCTTATAAGCTTTTTACTTAATAATATTATTTATAAAAAATAAATTGCTAGGTATATTAAGTTTATCTTTATTACTATATAATAAAGCAAGGTATTAATTTATATAAAAATAGTTTAATATTTAGTTAGTAGTAGCTTAATAAGCTATAAAAGATTATTATTAAATTATAAAAGTTAGAAAGTAGCAAATATTATATTAAGCTTAGTAATAATTACTATATATAAAAAATTAAATCTTTTATTAATAGTAATAATTCTTTAAGTAGTAGTTTTATTATAAAAAAGCAGTTTAATAGATCTTATTAATATAAAAGGCATTTTTTAAAAACTAAGTTACTTAACTTAAATTCTTTTAATATATATAAACTAAAATAGCTAAATTAAACTTTTTTAATAGTTATAAATAATTTTTACTTTTAAAAACTACTTTAAATTATAGCTTATTAATTAATACTATTTTTTTATTGTTTAATATATTAAAAATCTTTAGGCCTTTAAACCTTTTAGTAAATAACTATAAAGTTATTAATATAAATAAATAAAAAGATTTGGTTTTTATATATTAACAAAGCTTATAAAGTATTAGCTTAAATATAAGCTTTTTAAGTATAAATATAAGCTTTCTTTACTAAAACAGTAGTAATCTTTTAAACTATAAAGCGCTTTAAAAAGCTATAAAATAAAGCTAAACTTTTTATACTTATAAAGCATTTTTATATATATTTTCTTATAAAGTATTATATTAATAAAAGCATTAACTATATTATTTTATTTTATTTTAAAGTTAAACTTAGGTATAATAACTATAAAGGTTTTAAAAATTTGCTTATAAGTATAAAAGCGTATATAGTTGTCTTTTTATATATAAGCTATTAATTTTTATATACTATTAAGTAAGCTTTGCTTTTAAAATAAAAGCGCTTTTTAAAAAAAACTTAGAAATATATACTTATATATTATTTAAAATCTATTAATTTTTAGCTATAAAAATAGTAAATGTTTTAAACGCTTATTTAATTATAGCTTTTTAATTAAATCTTTTAAGCTTTTATAAACTTATTTTTTAAAAAGTAGATTAAAACCTTTTTATAAAAATATAAAAAAAACATAAAAGGTTGTTTTAGTAAATTAAAATATTATGTTATATTTTGTTTTTTAAATATAACTATAATAACTATTGTTTATAACTTTTACTTTTTTAAAAGCACTTTTAAAATAATATAAAAAGCATTTTAATGCTATAGCTTTATTAGGTTTGCTTATTAGCATATTATGCTTGAATTTAAAAGAATATAAGTATTTAATATTAAACATAGCTTTTTAGTATTTTATTTCTTAATTTATTTTAATATAAGCTTATTAGTTTAATTTTAATAGTTTAGTATAAAGCTTAGCTAAATAAAGCAAAAGATTATTATAATGCTTATAAATAAATAGTATTGCTTAGTTTTAATAAAAGTAAAGCAAAACATTATTTTAATGCTTATTAAAATTACCCTTTTTAATTGCTATAAGTATTATAGTAAATAAAAGTAAATAAAAAATAAAAAATAAAGTTAAAATTTTAAGTTAATATAAAAGTAATTAGTTTTATTAAACTTAAAGTTTATTATATTTTTAATATCTTGCTTATTATCTATAGTATTAGTAGTATTTAAAGTATACTTAAAACCTTTTATTTTTTCATTTTTTATAAAAGTTAAAGCTATAAAGCTTAGTTTTAAAATTAAATGTTTATTTAAAGAATTAGTAAAGCATTTGTAATTAAGTATTTAAAGCTTATTCTTTAGGTTTTTAAGCTTTTTATTAAATATTTAGTTTTTATTAAATTTTCTGTTTTTAATATAAAGTATATAATTAATTTAAAAATTTTAAAGTTTATATATATTAGTTGATTTATAGCTAATAAAGTAACTTATTTAAGCTTTAAAGGTTAATTTTAAAAGCTTCTTTTTCTTTTTTATATTAGTAGTAAAGGTATAAGGTTTGCACTTATAAACTTATAAAGAATTTAAACATAGTTTTTTTAATTTTAATATAGCTATTTTAAGTATTAAAATAAATATAAAAATGTTTATATAAAGCTTTTTAATTAAATATATAGCAGCCTTATTAATTTTAACTTATAAGCTTTAAAAAAGCTTTATGCTCGCTTTTATATACTAAGCGCGCTTTTTAACTATTTAGCTAAACTGCTTAGCAGTGTTATTTTAAGATTAAATATTTAAAGCTAAAATTATAAATATAATAAATCTTTTATTAATAAAATGGTTTTTAACTTTATAAAATTATAATAGTTGCTTATTTAACTTAATTATAATACTTTATTTCCTATAAACTACTTTAACTTTTATTATAAATATTTTAAGTATTTTTAATATTATGCTTAGTTTAAAGTTTAATAAATAGTAATTAAATAAATGCTTAAAATATTTTTTAATTATAAAAGGTATTTATACTTTACTTTTAATACTTTTATTATATAAGTGCTAGTTTATAGCAATGTCTTTAAATAATAATTTAGCTATTTTTTAGTACTTGATTAATTTAGTTTTTAAGCTCTATATATATATATAACTTAAGCAATTTATTAATTTAATACTCTAATTTAAAAACATTTTATTTTTTATTTTTTAATAGCTAACTAAGTAATAAATAATGTTGAGTTTTAAATAGCTAAGTTAAAAAGGCTATTAAAATATAAAAGGGCACCTACTTATAAAACCTACTAGCTGCGCTATTAGTGCACAGACTATATATAGGCTAAACCTATACTAACTATTAGCTGTACTTTAGCTAGTTATATTTTTTTATTTTTTACCTAGCCTGGTTACTTATTTATTTAATTAAATAAAAGTTATTTACTATACTTAGTTTTTATAATTGCTAGCAATATTACTTTATAATTACTTTATTGCTTTAACTTTTATACTTTTTTATTTTTATATTTTTAAGTTATAATATAATATTTAGCAAAAAGATTTAAACTAAAAACTAAGCATAGTTTATAATTAGTAAGTAAATAATTAGCAACAATATAAACAAGCTTAATAAACCTAATACTAAAGATAAGCAATAAAAATTAAAAAAACTAGCTAATAGTTAAGTTAAATTTATAAATAGCTAAAAATAAAAAAGCTATAATATATATAAAAAAAAGCAAAAGGCTTAATAGCAAACTAAAAGACTTAAAATAAAAAGTGCTGCTTAATAAAGTAGTTAACTAGCTACTAAGCAGCAACTTATAAAAGGGTTAAAAATTTAAAAAGTACTTTTTTTGCTTTAAACTATTAATATATAAAAGCTATTATAATAAAAACTAGCTTTTATAAAAGTTTAAAACGCTAAAGGAATAATTTTGTAAATTAAATTATTAATATAATAAACTAAAATATGCAGTTACTCTAGCTAATTACTAAGCCAAAAAAGCTATAATATAAAAATAATGCTAAAGCTTTTATATATAACTATAAATAGCTAAAATAAAATACTATTGCTATAAAAATTAAAAACTAAATTATAGCTATAAAAAAAGGCATTAGTAAAAGACTAGCTATAAAGATTTAATATAAATTATATAGGCCTTAATATAAGCTAAGTTTAATATTTAAACAAATTAGCATTTTTATTAAAATATATTAAAATATAATAACTTAAAAAAAAGCTACTTTTAATAACTTTTAAAAGTCTATTTAGTAAAAAGACGTTAACTTAAAGCTATTTAAGCAAACTTTTAAACTTAATTATATAAGCTTTGATAATAATAAAAGAAAAATTTAAAAGATTTCTTTTTTTGTAAGCAAGTATTAATATAAAAGCTTAAAAGCGCTGTATTATTAAAGATTAATAGCTAACTAGCTTTTAATTATTAATATAAACTTTGAAAAAACTAAAAAAAGTTTTAATAAAGTAGTATATATTACTTAGTAATATAGTAATTATATATTATAAAGTTAAAAAATAATAAAATACTTAGTACTATGCTAATAAAAAGTATAAACTATTATAAAAGCAAAAATATGCTAAATGCTTATTAAAGTAAAAATAGTTAGTAAATAACTTAAAAGCACTTAAATAGTTTTAAAAAAAACTAATAACTTACTTAAACAACAAATAAATTAAAATTAAAGCAAATTATTACGTACTAATAATAGCTTAATAAAATAGTATTGCTATAATAAAAAAGCTTATATAGCTAAGCACTATTTAAAAAATAAGCTATTAGCGTTAAATTACTAATTAAGCAAAGTTAAGTAAAGATTATTTAACTAGCTTAAAAAAAAGTATAAATTATTTAAACAATGTAGTTAAACTTTAAAAATAAAAGTTAAAAGCTAAGCTAAAATAAAATAATATATTTAATTTATTTTAATAAAGTTTTATAAATCGTTTAGTATTATAAACCTATTTTAAGTAGCAGATATAGTTTTTTTAAGCAGTAAGCAAAAGCTAAAAAAGTTATTATAAATATAAATATAAAAGCTTAAGTTAATATTATATATAAAAACTTTTAAAAAAGCACTTAAAAAAAGAAAATATTTTATTACTTTTATTAATAAAACTAAATAAAAAGCTAATAAAGTACTAAGTACTTTATATAGCTAGTTTTTAAATAGTTAATATATAAAAGATTAAAAAGACTTTTAAGCAAATATTTTATATAATATATAAAAAGTAAAAAGCACTAAAGCTTTTATTTTATTTATACTAAAAAAACAAAACTATAAAGCTTTATATTAATTATAAAAAGCTAAATAAAGTAACTATAAAAAATAAGTACTTTTTATTATTTATATTAAAAGTAATAAATAAGTTAAAGTTAGTAAAGGTTTTTTTAAAGCTAAACCTTTATAATGCTTAGTATTATATTTAAATTAAGCGTAGTAATAAGTAAAAAACTGCTTTTTAAATAAAATATAGGCATTTTAAGTATATAGTTATACTTTTTAAATTAACTAATGCTTTTACAACCTTTTAAGGCTATTTATATAAAGTACTAGCTAAGCTAGTAAATTATACTTATATAGTTTATTTAAATAATATTATAATTTTTTTAAAAACTAAAAGAAAATATAAAAAGCACTTTTAATTAGTTTATAAGCAGTTAGCAAAATATTAATTATTTATTAAGCTATTAAAGTATAGGTTTTTAAAATAAAAATAAAGTTTTTAAAGTTTATTATTATAATTAAAAAAATAAAAATAAATTTTTAAAAGGTAGTTACTATTAAAAAGTTAAAAGTACTAGCTTTAATATATAATATATAAGTGTTTTTAAAGTTTATAAACTTTTATAAAAAGTTTATAGCTAAGTAAATAAATATTATAAAGCTAATTATAGTAATTTTAAAAGGTTATATTTTATAAAGCTATGTTTTTTAGTAAACTTTAAAAGTAAATTAAGCGTTTAAAAATATAAAAAAAGCTTTTATTTTAATACCTACTTTTTTTTACTAAAATAGCTATTTAAATATAAATATAAAAATAAATATATTAACAAAGAAATATTAAAAATATTATTATAGCTTTATAAAAAATATAAAAGCTAGTTGCTTACTAGTTATAAAAGCTTATAAATTTAAAAACTAAGTAAATAATAAGCTAGCAAAACCTTTTAATAATAATAAAAAGCTTTAAACACTAATAATAATACTTTAAAAAAAGATTTTTATAAGATAAATAAATTATATAGCTTTAAAAAGCATAGTTAACTTACTAGCGCAAAACTTTTAAAAAAAGCTTGCTTATTAAGTATATAAGCTAATATAGTTTAATTTTAATATAAAATATTAATTAAATATATTAAACTTAGTAAATAAACTATTAAAAAAGCTAGATTATATA
>MU401796.1:0-29988 GCA_022579005.1 Poronia punctata
CTTCTTCTTCTTCTTCTTCTTCTTCTTCTTCTTCTTCTTCTTCTTCTTCTTCTTCTTCTTCTTCTTCTTCTTCTTCTTCTTCTTCTTCTTCTTTTTCTTCTTCTTCTTCTTCTTTTTCTTCTTTTTTTTTCGATGCTCATGCAATCCCTCGTCAGGAAGATATGCTAGGTACCTACCTAGCTCCCTTATCAACGCGTTGTTCGGCATTTACCGGTCTCTACCACCAAAGGGCCTAACGGCTCTCTATATGCACTTACATGTCCCTTGTCCCTTGTTCCTAGATTACTGAATAATAAATATGAACAATTTCGGACGCAGGCTACAGCTTTTTATCTCTTTGGTATTTCCTTTCAATCCGAGCCCCCCCCCACCGGGCTGTAATTATGCCCCTATCCTCGTCGGTTATGCTTTCTTACGATACGTATGGTACCACCGCAGGGTTTACATACCTTAGTTTTAGTTTCTTCCACGCCCGGCCCCCGACACTTTTGATACCCACGTTACGAAGACCCGAGCTTACGTGTATATATATACCTTGGCCGCATCATTCCCAGTGGCTCCTACCTGGATATTAATAGGTTTCCAGTTAACGATTACTTACCTATATCGTAATCATCTCCGATGGGTGCCGAGAGCCGTGTACGAAAAGATCGGGGTTGGAAGCAACTCCAATTAAAATGTGTACAGTACAGGTAGGATTGCTAATGGTTGGGAACTTCAAAAAAGTACACGTGTACGGGGTCTTCCCGGTTCATGCTGCTGGACATCATGATGTGGGTTATCGTATCGTACTACCTGTCTGATGTTAGGTACATGTTAGTTGTATTAGGAGGGGGGGGAAGAGGGGGAGGGGAGGTCTGAGCAGAAATGATGAGCTAGTTGTGTATGTGTAATGTTAGACAGATAAACGTCGACGTCAGATTTAGACGCGCATAGCACGCTCCAGTAATGAATCCACTGATCCTTGAATTGTATTTTCGATAATTCGTATTAAAATTCGGGGTATCTCAGTCGCTAACCCATAAGCTCACAACCTTCCCTGACAATTCCAACAACGGCACCGGTCTGAATAATCTCGTTTGCACCACCGGAAACCCTATATTCGATTTCCGCCAGACCATCCAGCCACCGCACCATAACCTCGGGCTTTACTTCCATCGTGGTCAACTGCTCAGACACTGCTGTGATGATATCAGCTAGCGCCAAGCCATTAGCAACCTTGAGCGTGTTGATAGTCGATAGACATGTAGTCACGTCGCTGGTCGTCAGGAGCGTGTTAACTATCTTGGTGATGGCCTCTGGCGGCGGCGCGGCTATGCAATTGTAGATGGTTTCTGTTGTGATGGTTTCGCGGACGATATCCTCTTCGCGAATCTTGGGTCCGTTTTTCGGCTGCATAGGCGTGCCTGTTTGACTTTGTTTTAGTCCCATGGGAATTTACGGTATGGGGGTAAAGATACTCACTTGACGCATGACAAGCCTGTAATACATTCAACGCTCGTCGCATATCGCCCCGACTGAGCGTCACAAGGGCATCTGTAGCTTCCGCGTCAATCTTGACACCTTCCTCCATGATCACCTTATCTACCAAGGTCCGAATATCCCTCTCCTTCAAGGGGCTGAACCGGAAGCGCGTACACCGCGACAGCAAGGCAGGAGACAGTTTATGTGTGTAGTTGGCGATGATGGCGAACCGCGTGTTGGCCGTGTATTTCTCCATGATTCGTCTTAGAGCCATTTGCGCCGTGTTCGTCATGGCATCGGCCTCGTCGAGGACAATTAGTTTAAAGCCTGCCGCGCGCGATGATGCACCACCGCCCATGGTAAATATCTGTTTCGTGGAGGCGAATGTCTTGATCTGTTCTCGGACGACGTCGATACCGCGATCATCTGATGCGTTGAGCTCGAGAACCATCTGGCGCATATTTTCCGCCCCATATATCCGGCGAGCGAGGGCCAAGACCGTCGACGTCTTTCCGGTGCCGGGCGGACCGTAGAGAAGGAGATGTGGTAGACGGTTTGAATCGACGAATTTGTTGATCGTTGAAAGGATGTCTTGGTGGCCTGAGACGTCGGCAAGGCTCACGGGGCGATACTTTTCCACCCTTTTCGCAAGGTTAGATCTCCAATTACAAAGTTACGCCCATTTCCTCATACAAGCACCAGGCGGTCAAGTCTGCAGCTTACCATGGTAGTGAATCCTCAGCCTCTACAGGCAGATTTGCGGCGCTTCGTTTGCCTTTAGCTGTGTTGTCTGATGAGAAGACAATATCGTTGGATGGAGGCCCATCCACGTCCATCTCATCCTCATAATCAGACATCTTGATAATACCCAAGAAAGTTCTGGATGCGGTAGGTTCGTGCGATGCGTGGATTGGTTAAACTTTCAAGACTCTAAGCCGTTGAATCGGGTTTTTGCGTTCCCTTTTAATTGGTGGCGATGGTATCGTTTTGTTGATAGATGCGTTGTTGGGCAAGATTGAATGTTTTTATTCTTTCTACCTGTGAGGAAGACCCTATAATGACAAAATATCTTGATGCACTCACTGCATTGATAGGTATTAGACGCGTAAAGTGATCTGGCAACGCGTCGCGGGGCATGGACCCTTTAAATTCCTATTCAGGTTAGTGAGGTTCCAGAGAATAATCTCGATCTTGTCTTTGGTTCCAGGAAGCTGCAGGTGAAGTCGTCGCTAGGATTCTCGTTGCATGCATCTGTCATCATGCACGTTAGGTACGTGTACTCATAAGCTTATACATATCACACTAATCGAACCCCTTGTATAAAGAATCACGGACTTGTCACTCGTGATCAATTCTGGCTCCGTTTATTCATCTATACACCAAACGTAGAAGTCAATACCTACAAACCGCTCCACCCAAAGTTTGAACTCCGGTGTTTAGGACATACAAGTAGTTTTACTCGCTGTCACTCGAATATTGTTCGTCACTCATAAGTCCTCTCTTTATCCCCTTAAACGAGAAGAGAACTGACCATAAATGTCCTAACCGCTAAAGATATGAAGTAACACAACTGGATACGACCTCTAGGACCTGCCTATTTTTGCCCTTTGAGCAGCGATGATGCTTTTTATACATGTATTAGGGTAACTCTGTTTCCCAGCCCAACGATCTTCTGCTACAATTCATGTAGCAGACTTCCTCCCGGAAGGCATGATCAGCTGTGATCAATACCTAGTGACAGCTTGCTGAAGACGAATCGCTACTGTCCGATTCGGGGTCTGAATCTGAATCGCCGACAATCTCGTCCTCGGCGAGATTGCGGACGATCAAAAGGCTGTCGGATCGGCCATTTGTGTACTCGTACTTGGCCAGCGACTTTTTCTCTTCTATTTCGGGTTGAGATGGATCTTGTGTCTCTTCCGGCCAGTTATTTTCCGAGCTGACACCTTCAACCCACCAAACGTACGCGTCCCCAGTCTGCTTTTCTCCGAGCTCTATGTCGTCCCAGTTGAAGCTAGATTTTAGCGGACTCATGGGGCTCGTCTCCTCCCCGAGGACCTTGTCAACTTCGGCCAGCTCGATAGCTTCGTTCAGGGGCAGCTCATCGTCTGGTTTCCGGGGCAAATTCACGATGATCGAAGGCGACTTTGGTTCATTCGTGCAGTTTTCCCGTCTCTTCAGCAGCTCGAAGCGCCGGTGACAACACTCTGACGGAGAATCGCAATCAACGAAGCAATTATGTTCCTTAAGGAGGAAGGCCCGGTCGCGCGCGGCCTGCTCGCATCGTCCCTTGGTCTCGAACCCCAGGACCTTTCGGCGCCACGACCCCCACTGTTCCCAGCCC
This sequence comes from Poronia punctata, assembly GCA_022579005.1. Taxonomy (NCBI): domain Eukaryota; kingdom Fungi; phylum Ascomycota; class Sordariomycetes; order Xylariales; family Xylariaceae; genus Poronia; species Poronia punctata. The sequence continues at coordinate 3,809 of MU401796.1, forward strand.
ACGTAATCGAACTCGGCAGCGCACATGCCGGAGTGCCGACGTTTTTTCTTGCCGCGGCTATTCTTCTCGGCCTTGGGCTTGTTCGAGATGCAGTATGTGTGCGAGCAATCTAGACAGCGGCGGGTACACCCGAGTCGGTACACGTTCATGCAGCGGTGGCACTGCCATACCCATGATCTAGGTGTCCGCGGCGGCGGGGGCATAATTGCTGGTAAGTCTGGGCTTGCAGGCAGAATATTCCGGAGATGCAACCGTGCCGGAGGGGAGAGCGGAGGCGTGACGTTGTATGATTTCTTTGAGGGACTTGCTAATGCTGGTTCTGGGCAACTTATTGTGGGATGCGAGGAGGAAGGTGAGTGTCGTGAAGAAAATAGCGAAAGTTTGGGTATAGAAAGTCGCGAAGGCATTTTTACGGTGATGTGTCTTGATTTGTGACGAGGTGTTTGGTCGTGATGCCACGTGGTTTGCAGCAAATCACTCAACGTGCGAACAAAGAGCTGATTCCGACCTGTATGTTTATGAGCGAGGGCTCAACGTGTCCAAATCACCCGGATAGTTTGGAGGAGAGTAGATTACGAAGACGATATTGTCGATAAGGTGAACCTGGGAATTCCAGATTATGGATGAAATGAGTGTAGATATAGAAAACAGTCAATAATATCTAAATGAGAGTGTAGAATCAAGGAGCAACTGATACCAAGATAAACCTAGGGAAAGAATCACAAACTAAAGGTCTGTATTGTTTCGTATGAGTGCTCGACCCAGTAGGTAGGCAGGCAAGTGGCGGAGCACATTATCAAATAGAATACACCAACTTTGTCTCCCAGCGTTCTGACAAAGGGGCTGTTAAGCGAAGCTCAACCTCGCCGGCATGACACGACAACCTACTCATCATTACAAGCTTTGTCGTCGAGTTGGGAAGAAAGGTGCCTTTCTCTTACATGAGGAGGGCTCCAAAGGCACGAGATATGTCGGGTGGGAGCTTGATTGTCCGACTAGAACAAAGAGCATGTAGGTAAGCCTATACTCTCATTGGTTAACAACAAGGCCTTGGGTAGACTAGCATGCGCAATTGCACCCTCTTGCCAACTTAATCGGGTGGCCCTTTCCACAGCAAGGTTGGGATAGAAAGGCAGTCACTCTTAATCTGCCCCGTTGAATTCCACTCCATATGGTCAATCCTCGATGAGCATCCTAGAACGCCGAGTAGAAAGTAGGTAGAAACGGCAAGAGATTCTCTCTTTTTATTTTCCGGAATTTACTAGGTTGGCTGTTGTTGGGCTTCCACGCCGTATGAGATTCACCACGCCCCATGTGATTGATATGCTGCTGGAACTCAATTCCTGTTGGTCACCAGTCATTACCATTCCAGCTAATGATTCAGCTAATGATTCCTCAACTGCGCAATACCATGTCACTACATACCTACAGAAGTTATTGCGACGAGACACTATGAGCCCGGGCCCCGAGAATCGTGTACTGCCTCTTTGCCGCCTCTTTCGCGATCACATTCATATACCCAGACATAGGGGTTCCACTGCCGATCAATTAACAAATAAGAATGTATTGCTGGCGGAGTGAACGTGTTTTGTTTTACATAGCACTCTGAATCAGACGAGAACCTGAGTCTCATTTCTGTACCTTCCGCAATGTCTAAGCCTGGGAGCACGCCCGAATCTTCCCAGCGTCCTCAGCGTCCTGTCGCTGCCAAACGCTGTCGACAATACAGATAGATCTTCTCACATCGACTTCATTCTTCATCTCTTCTTCGACAGAAAAGAAAGGGGCCAGGAGAGTAGAAAAAATGCAACGAAATAATAACCCACACCCATCAAAGAACAACCCTCTGACCAGTCTCTTTTTTGAAGTATTTCTGCCTCGCATTTGTCACGCCTGTCTCCCTGGAGCCTACAGAAGCCCACCGTGCCCGAAACCTATACCCATAAGATGAATGCAAAAGAGAATTAAAACCGTCGGCCGTCCGACAGTGATCGAGCGGCCCCTCATGCCTCGATAGACTTGTTCTTCTTCTTTTGCTCAACTTTTAGGAGCAAGGCGCGATTGATATGAGGTAGCACACCACCATAGGCGATAGTGGCACGGATCAGGGTATCGAGCTCTTCGTCACCTCGAATAGCCAATTGCAAGTGGCGGGGCGTAATGCGTTTCACTTTCAGATCCTTGGCAGCATTCTGAATAACTTGTTAGCGGGGTGTCACACATATTATGCAGATGGGCAGCATGAAGCGACGAGGAACGGCGACGGTCAGCCAAGGCCGCAGGCCAAATGGGATGGGCCAGCTATGCTTCGGTAAAGGGTAGGAGGTGCGACTCACGCCAGCGAGTTCTAGAACTTCTGCGGTCAAGTACTCGAGTACTGCCGTCACGTATACTGCTGCTTTGGCGCCCACGCGCATTTTGTTCTGCGTATTCTGTTTTAAGAAGCGCTTGACACGTCCGCAAGGAAACTAAAAAGGCGACAACGTTAGTGTCGATGTGCACGAGATGTGCTCGTACCACGGGGCCGTGGCCGTAAGCATCGGAGGTGTCAACGGAACGCCAACATATCAGGACGTGACGTGACGGAAGGGTAGATATGAGAATGGCTGGCGTAGCGCCGGGCAACAGGCTTAAACTTGTGCGGCCGCGGTGCTGTTAAATGGCGCGTCTCGTTTGCGGAGGTAGGCGAGGGGCATTCCGGTGGGAATGGTGATGCGACAAGAGTTGGACGAGCATATGGCGTAATCCGGCGCGTGCTCTAAGCACATAAGCACATGGGGCGATCTTACCTGAAGACCAGCACGAGCCGAATGACTCTGTTGTTTCTTGGGACCATCGACGGCTGTTTTGCCACCCGAACTCTTCCCACCCGACGATTTGCCCTTTCCACCGGCCATTGTTGATATATTATAGTATTATATTGGTTGCGGCGCGCGCGAAGACGAAACCTAGTGGATAAATCGATGATGTTGTCGGAATAGTGGACCAAGTATGAATTCTTCTCGTGGGGTGTTTGTCTTGAATACCGGATGTTGTGGCAATTTTCAGGTCGTGAGTTCCGGAACTCAAATGCTTGCGCGTCGGGGTGCAGCGAAAATTGTTTTGTTATGGTGTTTTGGGTTGGAACGGGAAGCATGGAAGTTACCCCCAAACCAAGAAAATGGAGAGGCGGCGCAATTTTTGCGTACAAAGTAGGTCCATTCTGCTGGCTGTGACTTTGCATCCATTGGGGAAGTAGGTCCCTATAATATCTGCAGGTAGGCAACAGCTTGTAGGGCGCCTTAGGCTGTCCCAGGCTGTTGGTTAAGTGAGTCTAGCCATGCTGGGCACCTCCTTCAGGTAGGTAGTAGCAAACCGGCTGATAGGTACGCACTTGCTGATGGGAGTACGGTTGGTTGCACTTCAATTACGGGCCATTGAGACTGCGTAGCGCAAACAAACGACACAACAGTACCTAGTCTGGACTAGGTAGACGGTCTGACCACCGACCATTGACCACTAACGACCCCGCAATAGAACCAACCTGGCACGAGGCAGGCGCCATACTGTTTTGGGTACTAGTCGGTAAAACTGCGGGCGTTGCAAAGTGATGTGTTTCGGAGGGAGACATGCTTGGCTTGATAGATGATCTCGAGGGCAGGCGGTCGAGTCGGGTTCAAGCTGTCGGGCTGTTGATGACTGGCAAGTAAAGTAAATATAGTTTTATTCTAACCATGGTCAGTGGCGTGAGACGCAGGCTGGAGGACCTAGCATGCCAGAAGTCGCGAAGGACAGAAGGATAGCAATGGCTGCCTCGTAACCTCTGGGCTTTGAGGGTGCTCAGTATTTCGGGTGTTATGAGATTGCGCTGGCCTTCTCAGAAGTAAAACAATCTTACGCTCTCCAGTGAGAGAGAAGGGCCCGTAAAGTTGAGGGTTGGCAACTGTTAGAGCGCATAATGAACCACGGTGGTCGTCGTCAATATGCGAATAAATCGACAGGAGTAATGCCCGGTAGACGGCCCCCTTTGCGGCTGGATAGGACACGGAGGAAATCGACAGCCTTGCATTGCACCTCATACCCCCAAGGTCCACCATAACTGGTACTTACATGTAGTAGGCAGAGGTATGTGCCTCAGAGCTGAGATACATGCATATACTTTGAAGCAAGGTACTTACATTCTGCGGATTACCAGTAGCTATACGTACCATACTTAAATTGAGTGACGCACTACTTGTGCACATTTAGGTAGGTACCTTTCGAGCTGTATTTGAATCGTACTCTCAGTAAAGATGTGGTACTTCCAGCTTGGAAGTTACGTACAGTAATATGTGGGCTTGTAGGTACCTCCGACTAGTGGTTGTTTAGCCACAAATCATTGTCAGCACTTCGGCAAAGAAAGCATTGGCCACGGCCTGTTTCATCTGTTATTATTGTACCTGTACACCTCTTCCCGTTCATCCACCTTTCAACTTGCCATTTTCTTTCATGTTCTTATCAGACGCGTCGCCAACCTCGATCACCGTTATTGCATTTTCTAAATCATCTAGACTGACCCGGCTAGATCAATTCCTTTGTCTGAGATCACGTTTATCGCCTTCTTTGCACGGACGGCTTTCCTTTGACCACGAACCTCAGGATCGCTCTACGATACCTTCACCTTCGTCTACAACTTGCCGCAATAAGTCGCAACATTTGACAACCGTCCTATAATCAGTAGTGCTTGGCGGGAAATAGAAGAAAGATATTGCGCGTGGCGGAAAAATAAATCCATTAGGGATCTAATGCGGAAGATGCGTTGAAGCCTTTCCAGCATTCTACGGCCGCTCTCAGATTGTGGCGCAGGGATTAGCAGTTTGCGACGGAGACAACAGTCATCGAATCTCAGTGCTTCATATTCCTTGTGGTGAAGACATTGCATGGGTGGCTTTTGCCTTTGTGACATCGCTTTCGATTTTTGAAGGTTGGAAGTTCTGTATCCGCCGGTCAGGGATCTTCTTAAAAAGTCACGCAACAAATTTGTTGTGATCCAGGGTCATATCCCCCGGACAGGCCGTCTCGTTGAACCTGTTCTTTTTTTGATTTGTGTGCTCTCAATAATACAACTATGACTTCTTACTCCGAGTCTGAAGCGGTGGCTAAGGACTTCCGCGATGCCCTCGAGGATATACAGACGATCGGCCGCCCCGAAATCTCGAACTTGACAATCATCGCACGGGAGAACATCGAGCATGCACTTGGCATCTCCGGTGCCCTGGTCGACCACATCAAACGGGTAGGTAATAAGCAAAACATCGTTGCCAGGACTTGTTTCCGATTGCGCAATGGATCTTTCCCCTCCTTTTGTTACATGCTGCCCTTGCATGAATATTCGTTCCGTTTCTGACGTGACTTTCTAGGCTGCACCGCATAAGAAACTCCCGCCGCTATATGTCCTCGACTCTATAGCTAAGAATGTCGGCACCCCCTACACGCTCTTCTTCAGCCGGAAGCTGTACCAAACGTATATGGACGCGTACGCGATGGTTGATATGCCCACCCGAAGGAAGCTCGAAGAGATGCTTAAGACATGGAAAGAACCGGTTCCAGGTTCTATCGATACTAGGCCCGTCTTCCCGCCAGATGTTGTTCGTCCGATCGAAAACGCACTTATCAAAGTACGCACAACGACGCTGCAACAGGATCAGGAACGGATGCGGAACCAGCGACAAATGTATGGCCGAGGTGGGCCGCCACAAGGAGTCCCATATCGGGATACGTCTACACCACCTGGTGTCCGGCCGTCTTCGCAGACTCAGTCGTACCCGCCTCAGCAGTCTTCAATACAACACCCCAACGGGGTCCCGTATGGACAAGCGACACAACCACCGTCGATCAGCTATCAGTCCCAGGCCGTAAGTCTCTCTGTCTTTACGTGAGCGCGAAAGACATAAAAAGCTAACGTATATCTAGCCCATCATGGCCACTTCGAGGTCAACACCGCAACCGCCTTTAACAAGTGCTTTCCAACCTCCTCACATGGGGGGATATGGCTTGGCGCAAAATGGCATAAGCATAGATTCATTGAAAGATGACATTCAAAGACTAACAGCGGCCCTGACGGCCCAAATCGCGCAGAATCCACTTGATCCTGTTATACAGACTAAGTTGAAGGCGTTGATGGACTTGCAAACAATTCTACAAACCCAGAATCTGCCGCAGGATCAGTTAGTGCTCGTTAAGAATCAAATTGCTGATCTTGCTGTGACTATGAGGGCACCTCAAGCCCAAGCCCCTGCACCTGTAGCGCCACCCACTCCCGTAGCAGTAGCTCCTCCTCCACCGGCGGCGGCGCCCAAGGTATCTCTAGATTCCTTGTTCGGATCGGGTGCTCTAGCAGCAATAATGGCTCGAGCTTCTAGCACTCCACAGCCACCACAACCGATACATACACCTCAAAGTCATCCTCAGCATCAATCCCAGCATCAATCCCAGCCTCAGGCTCAGCCTCAGCCTCCTCCAGTTGCACATGTTCCCATACGATCACCGCAACCCCAGAAGGCCGAACCTCAGAAGCAGGCACCTGCGCCCGCTGACCCCATGGCGCTCCTGAATATGTTGAGACAGGCCGGGATACTGCCACCACCGACACCAGTAGCCGGTACGACACTGGTGCCCAGCAGGACAGCTCCAGCGACCTTACCGTTTGCTCCACCCCCTCCAGGGATGAAAAACGACAACAGACCAGCAGTGCCCGGAACGGTTGAGAGTTTGACAAGTGATATAGTGCTAAAAGCGTCGTCTCTTAAGCAGTACGTATCTATTCATACATCGTTCACTTCAATACTACAGGGACTAATCATGTAATAGATTCCGCCCTCAGTTGCTCCCGCTTCTCTTTGAAGCCCAGGGTCCTCAATGCACGCAGTGTGGCCGGCGCTTCCCGACTACGGAAGAGGGCAAGAAAAGAAAGATGGCTCACATGGATTGGCATTTCCGTGTTAATCAGCGTAGCACCGAGACCGAGAAGCGGGGTCTTCATCGCAGTTGGCTTGTTGATGAAATGGTACGGACCCCTTATCCCTATATACGTAAGCCAAAGTGGGCCCATCACTAACAACATCAGGACTGGATTAATTCGCGGGAGACAATTGATAAAGAGCACGTGGCGCAAAAGGACGACGCCGAGACGGCTGCGAGCAGTTTGGCTGCGAAACCTCCCAAAGACCAATATATTCCTGTCCCAGATGATCCGGTATTAGCGGCTAGTATCTGCCCAATTTGCCAAGACAAGTTTGAGACTAGGTGGCTTGATGATGCCCAAGAATTTGTATGGTCCGACGCGATCAAAGTCGGGGATCGGATATATCATGCAAGCTGCCACCGAGAGGCATTTAGAGACGGGGGTGGTACACCCATGTATTCTCGTGGCACACCCGAGCCGGTGCTGGGAAAGCGCAAAGCAGAGGTGAGTGGCCAAGCCTACTTTGGACATGATTTAACCCCTGCCAGATATATGTCGTGAGCTGTGACTAACGTCTACCAAGCAGGATGAGCTCGCTTCTATTTTCCGAAGCAAGATTAAAGGGGAGGCATAAGCGCATCGGCCATGGAGATCTTATAGCAAAACCCACTACAAAAACACATACGGTCCAGTCGAGACTCTCCACGGAAGCGAATTATGTCCCACCTTGATACGTACACACTGCATCCTGTTGGAATTTCTATACCGTTAACATAACGGTATTTTTGGGCGACGTTTCACCGATGAGGAACAGGCCTTTGCATTGTACCGGCGTTGAGGCACTTTTATATTTTACTTTTTCAGATGAAAGGCAACTCCTGTTCTGGATGGACAGTCAGCCTTGTAATGTGAGAGGGCACGATGCAACCTTTGAAAGCCCCAGTTAGTGTCTTGTGAGGGTATATTTGTTATCAGCTAAAAGATGCGCTCGGGGCAAAAAGGTTGCGCCCGGCACATAGCAGCCCAAATAAATATCTACAGTAGGTAGAAAGCAAATCAAAAAAAAGGTCACCGCCACGCAGCGTTGGCCGCCTACCTTGACATATTTCTACGTTTCGCGCTGGATATAATGTGACTATGATGGACATACTGCGTAGATAACCAACGAACTAGCTTTGAGGTTATCCATGATTGATTGATCGCCCCCTTTTCATACAATTTTATGCCCCGCTCAGAGAGCTTTATTTATTTCAAGCTCCCCAAGGTTTGTTGCTTCTTCCCCCAACCCAAAAAGACAAAAGACGAAGACCAACCCATACCATACAAGCAAAAATGATGAAAAAAGTTGAAGAGGAACGAATGGGAATTGAACCCATGACCCTTCGGACTGCAGCCGAATGCTCTACCACTGAGCTACCATTCCAATGATTGGATGATGGAGGTTCGAGCGCAAAAGTGATTCCATGCCGCTGGTTCAGATTCTGCTTTGGAGGGGGAGGTAGGTGTGGGTGTTCGCGATTTCCTTGTCAACGCGCAGACCCTTGAGACTTCCATCCATCCTGTGACTTTCCGTTGTCGTCATTGACGGTTTGCCCGTCAGTCACAGTTACGTCGGGAACTAGCTAGAGAAGACGCTCGTGGCGGGAATGATTTGTGATCCTATCAACTAAGCCTTTGCAGAGGACCTGGTTCTTTTCTAGTCTACCTACTAGACTAGGTACCCTAAGTCTTCTTCACAAAAGTCCAACCTCAGGATCTGTCAGTTCTGAACTCAGCGCAGTAGTCAGCTGCGTCGACTAGCTGTGGTCTTGTCGTCACTAGTATCTGTCGATGAATGGTGCATTATGCAGAAACGATAGGAAGTACAGCGGGAGAGCTCGTTACAACTCTTTCTGAAACGCCACCGTGCTATTATTGACTTCTCTCTAGGTGGGGTATATAATTTAGGCCTCCACGATAACCTCCTCATATACGACGAGGTTACCGTGGCTGTCGATTTTCGAGGGACGAGTCTGTTTCTCCTTCTTTGGCGGCTTTGGGACCTTGATCCATTCTCTTAACTCGGGATTCCAGCGATGTCTGTTTTAAACGGGTGGATATGGTTAGCTGGTGAGAAGTGCAACCAGGACTCAAGTCGCTCTAGCGGAATGGGAAAGAGAAAAACTCACCCAGCCCACTCAGTAACCACCAGACATCTAGGCCCGTACTCATCTACCAGCACCTTGTCAAAGGCGTATGGGATCCATGCCTCGACCCCCTCGAACTCGGTGCGCCGCAAAGGCCAGAGCTCCGTGGTACGGTATCGGTGGTTGTTCTTACAGCTCCAGACACCAGGTGAATGCTCGAGGTCTCGCTCTCGTAAGCCGGTGATGTCGATGAACATGCCGTTGCTCGTGTCGATCCATCGCGCGTCGATGATGTTGGCGCCGTTTCCTTTGGTCATATCGTCGTAGTGCGGGTTGATATCGAGGAGGTACGTCTTTTTTATCTTGGTCTTCGTCTCGTCACGAGATCGGGATCGCGATGGGGACGGGGTTCCAGGGCCAATATCATCTCCCGAGTTTGGGCCGTCAGAGATATCGACGTTATACTCGTGTATGCTCTGGTTATACCGCTCGCTAAGGAAGCGTAACGTGGCGACGCTGACCTGGACGTCAAGGTCGTAATCCCATGGCATGATGTGACCGTTCCACCACCAGCCCAGCAACGACCCGTGTGCTAGCCATGTCTCGGCGCCGATCTCTCGGAAGGCTGTCAGATATGAGCGGATCAGATGCCGCAGTACCGGTCGGTGGTCCTCGTACGGCACCTTGCCCTGAAAGTACCGCGAGTCGTAGTGACCGCTCTCCACGTCCCAACCAGGCTCGTGGAAGTACTTGACCTGTTTTTTCTGTGTCGGGGACGGAGCGGCGGCTGTATTCGTGGCCGTCTTCTGATCGTGCTTGTCTTTGTGATGATTGCCGCCGACGTTGACACTAGGGTTAGTATTTCTATTCTCGATGGCCTTTTCTTTGCTAAGGTCTGCTGTCGGAGATGATATTACTGCCATGGACGAAGCACAGGAAATAGCCAAAACAGACACGAGTATAGGGCGTTTCAAACGCATAGTCAGCAGTTTGAGACCGAGATCTCTGTTCCTTCTCGACACTAGACCTTCTCGCTACCTCGAATTAATAGGTCACATCGGGTCGAGGTCTGAGTATACGTAGAGAACTCCCAAGCCTTGAAGAAGTGTATCATCAACTATAATATTAGCCTTCTACTGGGTTTCGGTTGGACTGGAGACCTCATGGTACTAGTCGAGGACATGAGACGAGTAGCGTCTCTAGAGACAAGGAGAGGGAACCCAGCCTGTCGAGCCGAGCATACACGCGTCCTTCTTGAAGCCATATATTATTTCTGCCATCAGCACTGTATATGATATGTTATCTAGAGGAAAGCTAACCTAGGTTCGTTATTGGAGCAGGAAAGAAGGTCGCAGGGACGTTGATGACGAGATGACGACGGTATAATAACGTGAGCTAAAAGCTTGCTTGCATTGGCTTCCTTTTAAATAGACAAGGTAGGCTGTATAATTAGCACTGGGAATTCTCTTTTTTCGCATATAAGGGGCAACCTACCACGGCTGTTTCTTTTTTTCAACGTGTCGCTATTGGGTGAGCTCCTTGGTCATTGCTTTTACACGTACATGAAATATATTATATGTTTTATGGTTTTCTGGATCTTCACCTACTACCCGTTGTTATCTACATACACGTACTTCGATTCCCTGCCTTTCCCTGCCTTATACTACCTGGCCTCCTTTCACATGTTAAGTTTGCGAGTAGACAGACTGCAAGGGATATGCTTGCTAAATACTCGTCGGTCGTAGATAAACTCAGGTCTCATCCTAACCTAGTAGATATTTTCGGCGGTGTTTAAGGTTTACACATACATGATGCATGATTAGGTCAAGAATACCTATACTTACTGTATGTAAGCACTTTGTCAAAGTTTAACTTGGCTATACCTTGACGTAACCTGGAGGTATGAGACCGACTCGAGCACGTCATTTTTATCCTGCCTCTGAAGGGGAAAGGAAGATGGACGGAGATAGTATCGGATTTTAACACAGTCAATGTATGTATCCCAGCAGAGGGGAGAAGGGAATAGGGGGAAGGAAATGGATGGATGGATGGATGGATTTAAAAGTCGACAGAGGTCCAGAGCCTGACAGGGGTAATATGTCAAGTGTCATTACAGGGAGACGAACGCATCACTTCACTGCAATAGATAGCTTGGGGGTTTCATGTACGTGACGCTTTTTAACATATGTTAAGAAAAATCCCGTGAGTACTATTGAGGAGGAGGATATTGGACCTTTGTCTAATTGAACATTTATTTCCCTTTACGCCAGCTAAATTAATAAATCGAATCTTGTTTTCGGTTGTTTGGTCCGATATGCTGTCCACATGTATTTGTTTATGGCATGAAATTATCATGTCAACAGGCTCAGCGCCTCCGTGATCTAGTTGACGGCGCCGACTCGAAAGGATCTGAAATCTCGTCATCACTAATCTCTAACGGTTCCTGCTGTGTGGCCTTTTGAGACGAGAAATTGAGTCTTGTCTGTCGAGCTTTTGATGCCGAAGTAGTAGACGCCGCCGCCGCCCTCGAGGAGGCAGCCTGTGCGCGTGATGGCTGGGACCTCGTTGTCGCTGTGGTTCTCGTCGTGGTGCTGCGTTTGGGAGGTGGGGCAGGAGGATCGTAGTCGCCGTCGTTGAGAAACATGTCCTCATCCTCGTCCTCATCGTTCGCGGGCTGTTTTGCAGCCCGGCCGCGTGGTTTGGCCGGTGCCTTCTTTGCAGCGGCTTTGGGAGCGGCCTTGGTCCTGGTGGCCGCTGTCGTGGCTCGGCTTTTGGTCGTCTTGCGGACCGGGACTTCCTCTTCTTCTTCATCATCCTCCATAACATCGTTCATCTCTTCGTCCTCGTCGTCTGCAATTGTAGTGCGCGCGGTTCGTCGTCCCCGTCCACGAGCTGGTGCGGACGGGGGCTGGGAGGTCTCCGCCGCCAAGGGCACGTGTTCAACCGCCTCGGGTTGATCTTCCCAATGACCATCCATATCCGAATCCCAATCGTCTGGCTTCGGTTTGTACACGCGTCTCGTAGTGCGTTTGATCTGGCCAGAAGCGAACTTTTGTTCCAAGCCCTTCTTAATCCTAGCCATTGCGTCCTCGAGGTCTTCGTCGTTGTCATCCAAGGTCAACATTTGTTTAACCTGGCCAGACAGAGACTCGCTGACGAATTGCTCCATGGCATGCTTGTCGTCCTTGTCGACAAATTGTGTTACCGCATCGCCAAATGGCGCTTGTGGTAATATCTTGAGTGACTGAGCTTTAAGATACTCCTCAACGAGCTTTGCGACTTTTACACTATCCATCTCGGCAAGACTAGCCGCAACGTCTTCGGGCAAGGCGTCCATGGCCGTGTTGCGTTCTGTCTCTCGGATTAGCATGCGAGGATGTATGGGGATCAACAAGAAACTTTACTCTGAATGGTTTTCTTTCGGTAAAAGTGTACCACGTCATTCGTATTAGCGACTTTGTCTGAGAACCGGTTAGAGAATCGTTGCGGGTTCTCGATATCGTAGTGGCCTCCTTCTGGGGCTGTGTATTCCACTTTGAGCCGGATCAGTGGCCTCGGCCGTTCACTCTCGTCCAAGTCGCCCTCTTGCAGAGAGTCCCATTCCTTATTGGCATCTTCGATCATTTCCTCGACGATCTCCATCAATCGCCGAGTTAATTCGTGCCTGTTGTCTTTCTTTCTCTCTAGCCCCTTGAATCGCTTGTCTGTAGCTAGGAAGATCTCGGCAGTGACGAAAGGTCGGACGGTCTTCAGACGATGCTTCTTAACTTTGAACTCTCTGCCGGTGACACTCAGGATGGCGACGTGCTTGGCAACGGCCTCACCCGGCACCAGTGATGTCGCGACCGAAGAACCCGGCTGCATGACATGAAAGCCGGTCTCGGGATTATGCCGCGGGTCGACGAGGCACTCGTGCTCATGGCCCCAGACGACTAGATCGAGCCATTCGGGAAGCATGTTCTCGGGAAGATAGCTGGTGGGCGTGTGGGCGTGATGGTTCTGGTGAACAGCCAGAAGGTTGAACCAGTCGCTCGACTGTTGGTTCGGCCGGAACCATTTCACCTTGTGGTCACGGAAGTTGCGGAACATGCGTTCGTCGCGTACATTGCTAATTCCGTAAAGCGCCAGTTTGGTCTGGCCCTTCTGGAGCAGGACGGGCTTGACGTCTATCTCGTCGACCTTGGGTGTGCGTCCATAGTAGTTGATCAAGCCGGCCACTTGCAGCAAATCGAGTGAGCAGTAGTTCCCCTGGCCACTGGGGTCGTCGTGGTTTCCGTGAATGGAGAAGACGGGAATGGAGATGTTGATATCGGGATCCTCATAATTAACGTGGCCAAATGCACTTGCGAATACCTCGTTGGCATCACTGAGAAATTCAAGCTCGCATGGTTTCATTCCCAGACAATTCTGTCGGAGAGAACGCATGACATGATACATGGCTAACCTCGAGGGTTTATTATCATGGAAAAGATCGCCGGCAAGCAACACCATGTCTACCTGTAGCCCTAGTGAGTAAAGCCGAATTGGGTGAACAACATGAACAACAGGGTTCGTGGGTTGCTCACATCTTCTGTCCGTGCCAGGTTCATTATTTCGTCAAATGTTTTCCAACTATCGTTTTTACGGATCGGGTCTCGCTCCTCATAGCCTACATGGTTGTCGGTGGCCGCGAGAATGCGGATAGTGTCCACGTCTATTGTAAGTTAGGTACAGCCTCTTGAGAAGCATTTGGGTCCGAGGGGGTTTACCTGTGAACCGAGACGATGACATATCGATGGTGGAATCGGTGAGGGTGGGTCTAAGTCGGGTTCAGATGGAAACAGTCGGACTGTAAGTGAGTTTTTCAGGTGGCAGTAAGGGCTATAATCCCTTTAATGACCAAGCAGTTGTTGTGAAACTATTTCGATATCTCATTTCACCTGGCTTGCTGCCAAGGAGAAGCTGAAATACGGGGCACCTATCGATTTCTCACACTTAATGCCATAACCTTGCCTGTCTTTGTAAAAATAACTGCTTAAAACATTAGTTTTAGGACGTAGATGCGGTTGTATTGTAGCTCGCAAATGATGACCTGAGAGGTAACTCCGGCACACAGGTAGGGTAGGTATGTACGTGGATATCATGAAATCGTACGAGGTAGGTACCGTGTACGTCGTAGGCAATTTAGGCAGGGTCAGCGAGCGAGTCCCATATGCCCAAGACGCGTAAAATTGGGCCCATGCTAGGGAACATGCCCCGCGAAGTCACGTGTTCAATTAGGCAGCGTTCGCTGCACTTTGTCAAAGCAATGTTCTGTACGAGTACAGGTGTACAACATCCTTTATTTAGGTGTATAAAGTACATAGTACAATTGACCTCCGAGCACCAATACAATTTGAAGCGGGAAATTGCCATGTCACTTTCAACACCTCGAAATCCGTTTTTGTCCGCTGATAAAAGTGTATATTGCTATATGGGAAAGCCATAAGATCCCACGGATCAGCACTCAGTATCGGAGTCTCGGAGAATACAAGCCAGCTATGAAATACATAAGACATGTTTAGCAATGCAAGCAGAGATGCGCCCAACCCGCCGTCCCAAATCAATCCCCAATCAACCGGCAGTCGGGATGTTACAATCCGAACCCTCCCGCTTGTTCAACCGAAGATAATCATGCCCAGCCTCTAAACGCCGAATGCCTAACCCAAGCGCGAGCCAAATATGTGAATATAAGTCGATGCAAAGTGTTTCCCCAGAATGTTCATGCTCAGATGCTAGAATATAGTCGCCCCTTTAACCTGGCGTGAGAATGCCGCCGCCACTGCCCATGTAGCTTTAGGTCGTCTGGCTGGTCTGCTGAGAACCCGCATATTCTTCCTCTACTTTCCCAGCAACGCTCTCCCACCAGACACCATGTGTCTCCCGATCCACGCTCCCGACTCGACTGAGTTCATCAATCATCTCTCGCACCCGCTCAACGAACTCGGGCAAACCCAGACCAGCCAGTTTTTCCCCAGCCGTACTAGTGGCCTTGACCTTTTCGCTTGTGGAACCAGCTTGTACCCTGCCGAGTATATGGCCCCTGATTCGGCTAAGCAGAAGCCTCATCACAGGCTCTCTGGGTTCTGTGTTTTCGCGCCTGGCCTGCGCATAGGCTTCGAGGACCTTGGTCACCAAAGCCTGCAAGTGTTTCTTTGTCGCTGCCGGCATGGAACGACCGGCCTCCAGGGCCGCCATGACACCATGCACCGCTGTCGATTGGGCAAGAGGCTTGGTGCTATCGTCCAGCGATTCGAGAATGGTGAACACGCGGCTCGCCTCTGTCTTCCAAGGGGCGCGGACATCGCGTTTCAGCATGTTCTTGCACTGTAGTAGGATAGCGCCCGCGGTAACGACTCTAAGTGTCTGGACGCCTATGCGGACACGGCGGTTTTTGTCAAGAACTAGAGGCTCGGGTAACGTATCGGCCGATGGCGAAGGCTGTGTGAATTGGTCGACAAGCATCTGCCAGTATATTTTGTCTGCAGTTGGTCGAGACTTTTGGTGGTTGATGCCCTCTGGGTCACGCCGGGCCGTTTCCGCATGTACTTTACCCCTCGCCTCACGCCATGCAGCCTGTGCACGCGTCAGGGTAATTCCACCGCTGTCTACATCTTCGGCGAATTTCTTTGCTTCATAAACGGAGGCATGTTCAGCAAGGTTAGGAGCCGCCACCTGTAACATGTAATTCGCGTAGTCATAGAGCATCACATCGATAAACCCTATCAGCGCCTCAAAGCGGTCGACGATAGGACCCTGGCTAAGCTTGTTCTCGACCAGATCTTTGACCTCGTCATCCCGGACGGGAGCGCAGAGTTTGGGCAAGAGAGATCCCATTGACGAGAAGAACTTCTCGTACGAGAAGCTGCCTGCTTGGAATTGACGTGCCGCAACCTCTGTATCGAGCATCTCGCCGATAAACGTGTGCATTGTCGACGTAGGCTTGACAAGATGTTGTAGCCTATCTCTTATATAGTTCGCTATGATGACCAGATAATGAAACTCCTTCTCTTCGCTTCGCGGCCCAGAACGGAGATCCTGGAAGAGCGGCCCCATGCGGGACTTGTGTTGTTCTTGAAAGTGTTCAAACTCGATGCGGTATTCACGGTTTATCGCCAGTTCATGGACTATGACCCTATTGTCTGGCAAGATAGGTGGGTAGCTTGACTGAAACGTGCCTGGCTTCGGCCCCTGTTTGTTGGGTGTCGGGGGAGGCGTAAGTGTCTGTAACTGGGAGGAGATGACATGGTCTGCCGTGACAGGGCCGACCATGGAAGAGCCCTCGCCACCGATGGAGTCTTCAGCAACTCTGGGCTTTGTATCTCCCGTCGGCTTTTTCACCGCCCTAGCCTTTCTTGCTTGTCTCACCGCTTCAAATATTCTCTTCTTCCCCTCTTGAGCCCCTGTCAGCTTCTTGATTCGGACCATGAGCATTACTTGATTTTCCCGGATGCTCTCAAGATAAGATTCGGTAACGGCGCCCTCCGGACGATCCTTGACGGTCTGGAGGATAGCATCCAGTTCTACGAACTGTAGGATCATGACCTCTACCAGTGCATCCGAGTCACGTGCTTTCCAAGCAATGAACGCGTTGTGGAAGGTGGCATAAACCTCTGGTAGAACTCCCTGTAGAGCCGGGGGAGGCGTGTGATTGTTCGCCACGGTCAATCTGGACATAATGTTTTCAAAAGAGATCAGGAGATCTCGTGCCTTGGCAACAAGATCTTGCAACTGGGGATTAGCTAGGGTATCCCGTGCCATTGGCTGTCCTTGCAAGGATGCGAGTTGATCCTGTTCTTTCTGATCTTTGTTGCTCAAAACTTGGGTCGGGTGCCCAAGGATGAGGAAGGCGCTCAGAAATGTCCGGACAGCGGCCATCTCGGTAACGGACCCCGCGTCGCCCTCGCTTAGGCCGCATAAACGAAGTACTCGTGCAGTTACCAGTAACACCCTCTCGTTGGCGAGCAATTCGACCACTGTCTCAAACGGCGTCTCTCTAACACGGTCGATACTTAGACCGATTTCAGAAAACTCGTGTACTGTCTTCCTCCTCAATATGCTTCTCCACCACCATTGTAGTTTAGAGGCTGCAACATCCTCGCTCATTGCTGTCTCTTCGATCACGCTCGATGATTCGTGTTCGCCGTTGTCTGATGCGTTCGAGTCACTAGCAGATTTCCTCGTCTGGGTACTATGGGCTCGTGAACGCCGTGTGGCTTGGTTCTTCAGGAGCGACTCCCGCCTTCGCTTTGCCTCGGCGAAACGCTCCTCCATCTGCATCTTTAATTTGCGTATCTCTTGTTCCCTCTTCTCCTTCATGCTCTCCGCAACAGCCTTAGCACGTTTGACCTCTTCAGCGCAAGCGGCTACTATCTCTGCCAGATTCTTCTCTCGCGCCTGGGCTGCAGCTAAAGCCCTGGCTTCGGAATTGGAGCTCTTTTGCTGCGCAGCTTTGGCTACAGCAGCTCGCAGACGTACTTTCTCGGCATGGGCAGCTCGGTCGGCGAGACGGGCTTTGCGGTCCTCGAGGATAGAAGCGCGACGCATCTGCTGTGCAATGAATCTGCTCTGGGGGCCGCCATGGTGAGCGAAGCCATGTGACGAACGAGACTGGCCAGATGCAATTGAATTCCTGCGTGATGAAGCAGCCGAGTCCTTCCGCCGGTTCTGCGATGGTCGATAGAAACGCGCAGCAATGTGTGGAGGCGGAGTGTAAATGCGGTTTTCATCCTCGTCCGCAGACATTGTCATCTCCAAATCGATGTCGGGCTCTGGAGTAGTAGAGTTGGGTGTCCCCATGGACTCTTCAAGGTTCCGAGCCGGGTCGGTCAGGTCGGTGGACGGACGGCGCATGGTGAGGCGAAGGTAAGGGTGATGATGGAGATGGTGTTGTTGATATTGGCGGGGACAGTGCGCAGCTGACGATGCGCATTGCAGGTTGCAAACTACAGGCTATCCAGAGACGCAAACAGGGCGACTCAATCCAGGCAAGCTTCGGAACGTGCAACAACAACAATCGGTTGCAATCGCACACACAAAGACACCGGTTTCGTCAGAAGCCAATGCTCGCAGGCGTGGCTATGCCTGGTCGGTCGTCTCCTTTGTCAAGGTCGTTGCCGGTGCTGGCCAAGGGGATAGATGATTGATCGATGCGGGCCCTGAGGCGCTGATTATTGGGGTTTGTGGGCGAATAACAAATGGTGTACTCGTAGGGACTTGTACGCGGCCGATGATTAATATATTACTAGCACTGTGCCTTGCTAAAATACAAGGTTGGTAGATAGATACCCAACTCAGACTTTGGATAAGGCACCTAAGCCGCTATAAGTACCGCGCGAAAAACAGGCAGATACTTGGGCACGAAAAGTAAGCGGGAAAGAAAGTATTGTTTGAACTGAAAAACACTTTGAAGAGTGTTGAGCAATCCGATGGGTGTAGTAGATAGATAGTAGGTAAATAGAGTTGCAACCCTCGGAGGGGAGTAGAAATGACGATGTAGAAACAGACAGGTGATGGAGATAGCAGGTTTACACTCCGGTTGATTTGCTATGCCGTGGCAAGTGTTAGGCGTCACATGCCTGCCTGGATAGGACGTACAACCACCTCACCTGAATCATGTATGCAAATACTAATATGCACCTACATACATGCACATGAGGTTTATAAGTAATAGAGAGGAAGAGAGGTGCAGGTATTAACAGACATCATTTGACACTTGTGCAAGAGGTAGCCAGGTTATGGTATTGGTTTACCTAAAAGTGTTTGTAGGTATTCAGTAGGTAGTCTCGTGGGAATGGATGGCAGGACCGATGGCCGATGGTTGATGACAGGGAGGACTGATGAAACAAGCGAGTGCCCTTGAAAATCAACCGAACCGAACTTGAATCTGATATGGACGCTAAAATACGTCTGGGATAACTATGCGTACAAAATAGCATTCAGGCTGACCAATCTTGCCCAGGTGAAACATGTGTGTCCAGGGTCACGTTTGAGCTTCCAGCTCCTACCGATGCACATTCAAGTATTAGGAGGTAGTAGGGTTACCCACCACCATCCTTGGAAACAAGTTCTGTACCAACGCCTATACCGTATGTGTATGCTAAATATCAAGAGTTTAGATATGAAAACATAACTTCTACTATGTAGCAGAGTTGAAAGTATGTTTGTGCCCTAAAGTACCCAGATAGGATGAAAACTAAAAGTCTTCTCTTTTTACTCTCCAGCGTATGGACGCTGTTTGATGCTTAACAATTCTACACGTAATCACAACTTATAAGCAGCCGTGGCGCTTCCGCGTTTATCTCTCCGCTTCCGTCATTTCATGTTCCAATTTCGCAAGGCAGCACCTACTGCTGCATGTCCACTTATTATCGCAACAATACAGACAGGCCTGACCTATTTAACCTACGTGTAGTTAGCAGGCCACGCCGGCTTCATGGGAATCCGGGCAGGGCGGACCCAGATGTTGCACAGGAGATAAGCTTACGGCAAAGGAATCACTTGGCTCTGCAAATGCACCTAGGCCCCTAGATTGGGCAAAGCACTTATTTGCAATGAGCCTTTTTCCCCCGCATCCTAGACCACCTAGTCTAGGTAGTGAACGCTTTCAGACCTCTCAGTCACCACTGTCACTCTAGCGTTAATTTCTCAACTTTCCAGCGCTTCCATTCGTGACATAGCAACCTTGTAGGATGGCATAACAATATACTCCTGTATTTTCAAAAGCCTCTAGACCTGTGAAGCTATAGCGTAAATAGTTGTCATGATGATGTAGGTAGCAGCTTTGGACAGTTAAGGTGCTAGCTACTAGGTAGGCTGGAGGCAAAATAATGCGATATGGATCGCAAGTAGGTGTTACCTACTCGTAGTGACATCACACGCTATTCTGCACAACACATGTGGACGGTCATCGGACTCTGTGGCGCCTTCTCAACGCAAATAGAAGAACTATATTTACATGTACTAAACAGTATAAGTTACCATTTTTCAAAGTCCTCCCGGCCTAGCAAAGAAGATCCGGAAAAGGCGTGAAATGAGAGATGTATATCTCTGTGTTTAATATTTTGTATTAATATTATCGATTCTTCTTTCCCATACCTGCATTCCCATTATGGCACGCTACTATCTAGTACAAGGTTGCTGTAACAGTGCCAAGCCTTAAGAAATTAGGTACCCTTGATGAGTAAGCCAACTGACGTCGAAAGAACATTTCTACCTCAAACCAGATAGGTATCCAGTGCTGACACCCATGGACCTCTCATCTAATTATTCTACACTGACCTACCAATATACCTAATATGATATGTTTACCTATCTGTAGTAACGTAATTTGTCAAGACGATTACTGCAGTAAATAGAGTCAGCATATACTGGCAACCCAATTCCGTTTTCAGCCGCTTTTCGACCCCGCGACACGTCCGGTTCCACCTGACTTTGTCTACCGAAAAAAGAAAAGAAGGGCAAAGTCTGTCTCGGTTGCCTACTTGCCTCCTACCGACGCTCGATTCGCCGCGATGCCACGAATGCCAAAGTTATCCCCTTATGGCCCGAGACCGCGACGGCGGACGCAACTGATCATCGGCTGGGTATCTGTCCTAGTATTCGTCTTCATATTGACTCTATACTTCTCCAACCGCGATGGTGAACCATCCAAGATAGACGCGAAAGTGGTGCTGAACAAGCTCACGGGACGAGGATGAATATTTGCGCAAATTGATACGAGGTTTGCCCGGGGGATGGGATGTCGCTCATTTTGCGCCTTTTGTCATAATGAACCCGGTATATAAGAACTCGACAGACTACGAACTGAAGGGGTCACCGATCTCCATGCTTGTCCGGTAGGGTTGCACGATATGAGAAACGCCGGGAATATATTGATATGCCCACTGTTGGCGGATTCATCGTCGACTAATGCCACGACGGATCGCAAAAGTCGCGCTGCTGTCTGTATATCCAACACCCAGTAATAGTAATAAAAGCCGATTCTCATAACGACCCATTATACAGTCTCCTCTTATCCACATAGCCTTGACCATTCAAATCGAAATAGTCAGGCTCCAATGTACAGAATGGCTCTATGGGCAATAGCTCCGCATCCTACACTTTTCCCGTCTTTCGCCGCACGGGTTCTCCGGGGCCACCCGGCTTCACAAGATTTTGCGGCTGGGCTTGTTCCGGACATGTATAAAGGCAAAGGACCCGGTGATGTCGCACCGGACCCCACAGTAGCGCGGCGCGTCAACTGTTACTTACCTGGCGCGAGGCCAACAAGAGATATATTCATCGCAGCTTTCATTTACCAGCTCTTCGTCTGTACGTAGTAAGATGAATGTATTCATTCAAGTCGAAATAAGTCGAAAGGAAGCGTAAGAGGGAAATCTTAGCTGGCTCGAGGCTTCCAAGTCTGGAAAGAATTGAAAATGGACAGCCCATAGCGACTTCCCTATTTGCTACTCGCACCATGCTGGTAATTGCATCTATCGAGCAGAAGTCTGAAGCTTGGGAAAGACGCTAACCTAGGTAGGTACCTACAAAGGAATCCAGTTTGGGTCCTTCTCGAATGGCTTTCCCCAAGTAGTGATATTGTCTGCCTTGGAGTCACATTGGTCCCACTTCAAGTTCAGCTTCACCGTGACATCATTGTCTACGAGTCCTTCCGGATTCTCAGCATCATCGTTGGAACTCATGTAGAGTTGGATCTGATAGCTCATCTGAGGTCTGTACACATCATAATAGGCTATGATGGAAAGCACGCACGTGTCAGCACAGGTTGCGCCGGGGGTATGGTGGCAGGATACACTTACAGTTCTCCCCAAAGCATGGAGACCATCCAGTCGCTGTACCTGCGTTGGCTCGGGGGAGTGTGACTTTGAAGTATCCGTCGAGTTCTCCTCCATCAGGGGTCAATGTCGAGTTTGCGATCTCGTAGTCACCCTTGACTGATGTGTTAGTCAAAACCTCATGTGGTGTTTAACAGATTTAGATCTACCAAGAGGGAAACATACCAGACCTCCGAACCTCAGAAACCATTGACTGTCGACAGTGGGCTGACTATCCGCTATGTATCCAACGCTAAAGTCGAGGTAGGTCCCGAACTTATCGACCTGAGCGCCTCCAGCCAGCTTTCCTGTGCCGCTAATCTCGACGTTGTCGACGGCGAAGCGCCAGTCTACGGGAAATTTCGCAAGATTCGTCTCCATGACGCAGTACGTGACAGCATCGTGCGCATCACCCCCCGCTGTAGGGTATACGGTCTTGTAGTCTCGGAGCTTCCAGGTGATGGCCTCGGGCGTGGATGTGACACTCAGGGTGTCGATGCCCTGGCACGCGATGGCGTAGCCTGCCAGGACGTTCTTGATGTGGAACGACGAGTCGGGAGCCTCGGCGTAGACAGCCGCAAGGATCGCCATCATAGCTGCTGTAGACTTCATGTTTGGCAGTAAAATGATCTCTCGCGAATGAAAGGGGCTTTGGGATGTTGAGTGTCCAGAGTCGGTTTGTATCCTTGGGCAGTCTCCCTTCTTTTCAGGGCGAGGTGGTAGCAGCCGGAAACGATATAGTTATACTTGGTGTGACTCTCATCTCGCTACCGCGCTGCGTTTATCTTCCGCTGGGTTCGGGAAAATACCTAGTCTGTCGTCTCGGTGCACGTCGACGGAGACACGATTTCGTATAATATGCGCCGAATCCAATATTGCAGCGCATAAACAATACGAGATATTGGGGAAGCCTAGGCCTTCCACAATATACGGTTATTCTGCATCTCTCCGCAATCCGTAGTTGGGGTTCGACTCTTGGTCTAGTGACCTCCCTCATGGCCTATTCTACTGGGCCGTTACCCTAAATCCCCGTCAGAAGAAAACACGTACTGAGGAACGCGACTTCCCCGGGGGGTACCCAAGTGCTCGAGGTTGAAAACTTACCTCCGTTACGAAACAAGTGGCTGTCATCATATAGTTTGCAACGACGTTCTGCGAAGCGGAATAGATTACTACCCTATAAACGGAGCCTTCTCTACCGGACTTCTTGGCATGCGGTACTGTATAATAGCCTATGCCGTTGCTTACTCAGACCACAGCAGAATAAGGGGTTGTTGGTAGTCGAGGTAGCAGTGAAGAAAGGGCGTTGCATCGAAGAAACGTGAAGTCGGGTTACCATCAGGATTCAGAGAGTTAGCTCCGGTGAAGGACAATTCAAACAAAATGCTTCATGCTAAACAGTTATCTAGAATTGGGGAGAACAGATCCTGGGAACAAATCAAATTAGATGAAGAGAAGCGCAAAAAGAAGCACATACTTCCTCTTAGGTACTCACATAGTATGGTTGTTACGAGTAGAAATATCAATTATGGTACTACGAAAGAAGGAATATTGCTAGAAAAGGTTGTCAAGCTGTGACTTTAAAGTCTACAGTCAGAAGATGCTTTAAAGAGAAGTAAAATGGCCAAGGCAATGCAAGATGCCGATAATGGATTTAGTAACATCACTGCCCTTCAAACCCATAACTAATTGAACTACCTAGCATAACTCATAGTATGTACATGTAATTGTGTGGCACAGGCGTCATGATAGCGATGTATCCACGTTTGCTCGGTCGCGTTAATCCCCAGATTTTGACAGGCATCGATTCCTCCCCAGCCAGATGGCACTTTTGCCCCCTGTCCCAGTTACTCATCAACTTCTTATCATATACCCAGTTAGGGAGCTGTACCACTGTATCATAACGATACCTGAGCCTATCGTTTCTCGTTCTAAATGATTCCAGGGTGGTTTAAAAAATACTCGTACTTCAGATCATCGTGAAAAGGGGCTAGTTAGTATGGCAGCTCTGCAGATATTTATAGAGTCAACTATATTGAGGAGCTACTTATATATTATGCCTTTAAGGGTCAAATCTTGTTGGCCCTGTAACTGACGTGAGAGCTTTACTTGTAAAGCAATACGGTAGCGTGGCTATCCATGGCCCATAGTAGACGGGAACGAAAGGGAACTTCTGACCCAGGTTAACATAGAGCACAACCGAGCCTTCCGTGGTGTCAGGTACGGTACAAACAATCACTTGTGTCACCATAATGAGCAAGAGTCTACGGCGTTTTGCTTAAGAGTCTGGCCTCCGGAATGGTAGCCCAACTGCATACCCGCATCTACGGGTATATACGTACATTCCTTATGTACGCGGCTCCCCTTCCCCATGAGGATATGCCATCTAGGTACCTAGTTCGCAGAAATCTGTGACACCGGTCTGGGCCGGGGAGTTTTTGTGATAGTATAAATCATGATATCTTCTTGGAGGCTACCAAAAAGGGATTTTTGTAAACGTCATCACCGCCTTATAATGGGTGGTTCATGGACCGGCCTGGTTGAGGAGAGAAGGGATCTGGCCGAACTGACTGAAGCTCGATAATATATCGGCTAGGTAAGTACATCCCAGATTCCGTGCTTTGACCCCTTTGCTTTTTACCGGTGGACTTGACTTTCACTGCGCATGTAAAGATATACCTAAATTGCTGGATGGAATGGGTTACATCTACTACCTACACTTGGGATGCTCTTGGAGGCTATTGAATAGTCATGGTAGGGAGAGCGAGCCCATGCCTATTGCCCCTGAGATCGATTGGCAAGGATGTATGTGGCGTAGGCATGCCCCTGGCCTAGTATTGTTTTGTACCCTACACTAGGGTCTCCTCAGGGGGTAGGTCGTAAGATACCTGGATACGATTCCCTAAAGCCCCATATAAATGCACTAAAGGGGTTTCATCAGCGCAAGAAAAAAAGAAGACGAGGAAGAGTATACCTAGAGTATTAGAGTGAGTGGCCTATTCCAGCCCAACCTAAGAACTTACCCGATCTTCTTTCCTTTCATCTTGATAAAAGCGTGGTAGCCCATCATGATTCGATTTCTGTATACGTTCTATCCGGCGGACTTTGGCAAACCTGAAACGATCCAGGCCTACAACAAACCCCCCCCCCCCCCCTTTAGGCGACGGAAGCCCTGGAATGTACCACCTGGTCTATAACGTACCAGGATATCACCGGTTGGACGTTACGTAATGGCGGGGAAAAACAATGAATATGTCTATGCCGAATCCCCTCGTCTCTACCGACACGAATTTAGTAACCCTATTGTCACCCCCCCCCCAAGCATCACAGTACGCTTCTAGATGATCTCGCCGCGAATGATATACTGCGTCAGTCTGCGCCTCATCCTATCTAGCCAATGCGTCGCTGATTGAAATCGATAGTTGAAGGCAAATCTTCACCTCCCTCCCCCTTCTCCTACCTACCGCTCTCTTAAGGTCCCAACACACTCCTTTTTACCTTGGACCGTATTTCCTGTTGACAAGTTTGGAGACCCATGGAGTAGTTCACGGCTCGGGCTGTTTTATTTCGTCATGCAGATGAGACGAAAACGATTAAACGTCTACCTATATACCCCTATCCGATACTACGATCCGCAATCCATATCCATCCGCTCCGTGTGGCGAGCATGAGACGCTTAAAATCCCGCCGGGGTCCATAGGTACACGCCGGGACAGACCAACTACGTCCTGGCCCTCGTCCTATCATCATATTAGTTTCCAACGCGGCACATGCCCATGGATTCGCCGGACTGATAATCGGGCGCTCGACACCACTCCGCCGAAAGTATATTTTTTCCAAGTACATGCATCGAATGGGTAAGGTAAGGTAGGTAGTAACTTGCTTGTTTGTTGCAACCGCGTTTCTGGAACAAAGAGCCTTGTTCCGGATAAGAATCGAATGGACTCTACGAACCGATACCTATTTTTCACAATGAGCAAGGAAAGAAAAACATGGCCGACTTGGCTTACTCTCTACCCCCGACTCTTCTTTTGGTTGGTTACTCTGTACTTACTTGTTAAGGGACTACGAAAGAGGGTGCAACTAGTCAAGAACAATCGAATTCTACTGATCTGATCTAATCCGACAAAGCCTACCTACGTATTCTATTCTGGCAAAAACAAAGGCAGGCAAGGCAGCTCGGGGGGGGGGGGGGGGGCGTCAGGTTTACAAAAAACAAAAAATGCTTAAATAGTAAATGGGGAAAGGCGGAAAAATGTTTTGAAAACAAAACAAAAAATAAAAAAAAGACACAAG
>MU401797.1:0-29938 GCA_022579005.1 Poronia punctata
CTAATATAAAGTATTACTATTTAAATTAACTAATAGCTTTTTTATATTTTAAAAATATATTAATAATATGCTATTTAATTATTTAAACTACTTTTGCTACGTATACGTAAACAATATTTTAATATACTTTAATACTATAAAAAAGCATTAAAAATATATAATAAAAGTGCTATAATAACTTTAAAATATAAAGCTATAAGCAAACTTAAAAAAATTAAAATTTTATATTATATAAACTAAGTTTTTTAAATACGTAATAAGCTTAAATAGCATTAGCATTAACTTTACTAAAATTAAAATAGTTTAAAATTAAGCTACGCTTATTATAGTAAAAAAAGTTTAGTTATTTTTAAGCTTTTATAACTTTTACTAAAAATTTGTTTATAAATATAGCAAAAAAGCAAAACTACTTATAACGTTAACTTATTATAATACTTTTTTTTTTTAAAATAATAAATATAAAAAAGCATTTTAAAAACTAAAAAAAACCTTTATTTTAGCGCCTTTTTTATAATACTATAATTATAACTTTTTTATAAAAATAAAAACTAATACGTTTAATAAAGTAGCTGTTAAAGTTTTATTTTAATTATATATAAATAATAAATAGTACTTAGTAGCTTTTTTTTAAAAAACTATAAAAAGTATAAAACTAAACTATAATATTTATAATAAAAAAATGCTAGCTATAGTGTTAAGCTTAAAAAAATAGCGTACTAAACTAGTTAGTTACTAAAAAAAAAACCTATTTTTAGTTATTACTAACTATAAAGCTTTAAAATATTTTAATACTAAGCAATACCTTAACTTATAATAAGCATAATAGTTTACTTTACTAGCTAAATATAATTTTATAATTATATATAAGCTAAAATAAAAAAACGTTATAGCTAATACGTTGTTTAAAAAATAAAAAAACATAATATTATAAAAAGCAAAAAAAAAACTATAACGCTACACTATATTTTTTAAGCTTATAATTTTAAAGTTTATAACAAAATAAATAAATAAAATATAAACTAAAATATTAACATTTTAACTTTAAAAAAAAGTAAAGAACTTATTATTATTAAACCTAAACCTATTAAGCTTTTAATTAATTAATAAAATACTTTATAAAAACTAAAACAATTTAAAAATATAAATATACTAATAAAAAGTATAAACTTTAACTAATAAAACTAAAAACTTATAAACTATATAAAATAAACTAACTATATATTAAAAACAGCTTATAGTTTTAAATATATTATGCTTATAAATAAAGCTTATTATAAAAGCGTACAAATAAATACTTATAGCATATTTTAAAAAGCAAAAAACTTAATAGCTAATTATAAAATAGTACTAATAGCTTAAGTTAAAAAATAATTATAATAAATACGTAGTAAACTGCTTAAAATGCTGCTTAATAAAAATATTAAAAAATAAAACCTTAAAAAAGCTAATACTACTACTAGTACTAAAACGTATATAGCGCTACTTTATAATTAACTTTAAATAAATGCTTAAAAACAAACATAGCTATAATAATATATTAATTATAGTAAATAAGTTAAATAAAAAAGCCTAGACAATTTTATATACTACTAAAATTATAGCAAAACAAGTAGCGCAAATATACTATAAAAGGCCTTTTAAAGTTTTTAAGTTACTTATTACAATTACTTTTAATTAAAAATTATAATTTATTTTAGCGTTTATAAATAAGCTAGCTAAAATACTAAGTATTACTTAAACTTTAATATTAATAAGTTATTATAAAATAGTAAAATAAATAAAAATTATAAACAAATACTTAAATTAATAACTACGCTTATATATTAATTATTATTAAAATAATTAATTAAAGCAAATCTTAGCTATAAATTATATATAAGCTATAATTTTTTATAAGTTTATAAAACTTTCTTTTTATAAAGTAAAAATAAGATTTTTAATGCTATTTTATTTTAACTAAAAAAACAAAACTGCTAAAAAAAAAATAGCAAACTTACTTTGCTAAAAACATTAACTATATAATAACGCTTAAAATAAAGTATAAAAAATTAAAAAATATATTAATATAGCAAAAAAGCATTTATAATAAATATAAAAACGTATAATAGTATAAGCTAATAAAAGTTATAAAAACTTTAACTTTAATAAAAAAAACTACGTTTTTATTTTTAAAAAGCAGTAGTTATAATAAACTAACTAACTTTTTAATAAACTAAACTACTTAATAACTTAATAAAAGTTTTATATTTTAAAGCAAAACAGTAATATATATACTTTTAAAGTACTACTATTATAGCAAGCAATTAATAAATATTATGCTAATAAACTTTAAAAGTATTTTAATAACTTACTACTAAGCTAAAAATTTAAAAACTTTAAAAGTAAAGTAATTAAGCTAGCTAGTAAAAAAAAATTTATAGTTAAAAAAGTATATACTTTAAAACTATATTATAATAAATTATAATATAAGGTAAACTAAAAAAAATAAAATACAAATAAAGAATAGTACTATACTAAAAACTTTAAAAATAACGTAAAAATGTTAAAGTAATTTTATAAACAATACCTTAAAGTAGCCAGGCTTTTAATCTGCTTACAAAAATAGTTAAAAGCTGCTAAACGCAATAAATTTAATAAAGCTTATAAAAACAATAACAAAGCTATAATAAAAATAAAACAAAAAATATATAAAAAAAACGCATAATAAAAAACTACTTTATATAGTTAATTAATATAATTAACTATAAAAAAACTAATACTATAGCATAATAGTATAAAGGCCTAGACTATAATAATAAATAGTAAATATTTAAAACAATTTTTTTTTAGCTAGAAAGTAGCTAATTAAACATTAAAGTTCTTTTGTTTAAAACTAGGTTATATTTTAAAACAAGTTATTTTTTTTAAAGAAAGTAGTTATAAATAAGTTAATAGCTATATAGCTAATAAGTAGCTTATAGCTATTACCTTTTTTAAACGATTAAATACTAAGGCCTACACTTGTAAACAGCTGCAAACCTACTTTTTAGTGCATATATAGGTTTGCATATATAAAGAAAATTTAAAGGCTTTTCCTTTTTTTTCTCTTTACTTTAAGATTTTTAGCAATAGATTAAGTTACTTTTAAGAGCCTTGCCTTCTTTATAACCCAATTATAACAATTATAAATATATAGCTTATAATAAGTTTATTACTAGCTATAGCTTAGCTTATACTATACTTACTACACTACTTAGCTAAGTTATAAATTAACTTAATATATAAGCTTTTAAAAAAAAACGCAGCTAAAGTATTTTAAAAGTAGTTTAATAAAAAGTTAGTTTTTAACGCTATAATATTTTTAAATAGCTTTAAAATTAATAATAATAAAGTTAGCTATAGTTATATAGTTTATAAAAGTATAAAAAAAGTAGCAAAAAAAAGTAAAAGCTTAAATAATTACTTTAATATATTTAACGCTAAAAAAATAAAGCTATTAAAAAGCTTATAAAAAGCTAAAAAGCTTTACTTAAATTTTAATATAATAGTATATATAAATAATATTGCTATGCTTTAATATATATAAAAAAATGCGCTAAAAATTTTATAAGCAGCGTTTATTTAAATATATTAACTAATAAAACAAATTAAAGCTAAGCTAAAATAATATTTTAAATATATAAATATATAAAGTAATAAATAAGCAAATAAACTAGCAAAATAAGTTATAAAAGCAAAAAATCTTAATTTAAACTTTTTAAGCTTAATAACATTTAAAATTAAAACAATAAAATAGTAAAAAATATAAAATTAAGCAATTACTTAGTAAAAAAATAATTTTTTATAAACTATATAAAATAAAAAAAATATAAAAATAAAAAAGCTGCTTGCTTATATAGTAGCTAAAATTAAATACTAGCTTAAAAAATGCTTAAAAATACTAAGCATGCTTTAAATACTGCTTAATAAATACTTAGCTTATTTATTAACTTATAAAAACTATAAGTAATATTATAATAAGTTTAAATATAAAAAAGCTAAAATATATTATACTTATAAAAAAAAAAAGTAATAAAATAGTAAAGTAAAGTTACTATAGCATATAATATATTATAAAGTAATACGCTGCTTAATATATAAGTAGCTAACGCTATTTAAACTAAAACTAAAATATAATAGCAAGTTATAAGCAAAAAATAGCTTGCTAATATATATATATAATAAAGCTTTTTAAAGCATACTAAATAAAGCAAAATACTAAGTATAGTTGCTAAAAAACTTAAATAAATTTTAAAAGTTTTATAAAGCTATTAAATATTTTACTAATATTTACTTTTTATTTAAAAAATAATAACTATGCTATATAAGCTAGCATATTGCTTATAATAAAAAAAAAAAAAAGAAAAAAAAAAGCTAAAGTATATAATACTTTAGCTTTTTTTTAAAAGTAATAATAAAAAATAAAAAAGCTGCTTAAAAAAAAAGGCCTTTACTAAAAAAAAAAATTAATAAAAAGTATTAAAATAAAAAAGTAAATAAAAACAAAAAAAAACAATAAAAATAATATACTTTTAGTAATAAAAGTAAAATTATTAGCTTATAGCTAGTAACTTTTAATACTTTTTAAAACTATAATAATAAAGCTAGTACAAAGCTAGCTATAATAAAAAAAACTAAAGCAAAAACTAAAAAATAAAAAAACTATATAATAAAAAGCAACTTTAATAAAATATAATAAGTTTAATGCCTTAAAAAAAAATAAGCGCAAGCTAGTAAAAATTTATAAGGCTATAAGCTAAGTAAAGTTAGCATTATTTTATTTAAGTTAGCTTATTATATCTTATATTTCTTAAAAAGCTAGGATAGCTACTACGCAGCTACCCTTTAAATATTAAACACTATTAATTAATTAATTAATCTACAAGTAAGTAGTTACCTCTTTTTATACATTATAAGCAGCCCTTCCTTATACAGTTTAGCGTTGCCTGCCTATTTCCTAAATCTGGGACTATCCAGAATTAGTTTAGCCCGCCCTAAGACTTGAAGGTGTACTCGTAACGCCTCCCTTTCAGCACTGGATATACGAGTAGGTAATCCCCAATTATCGATGCCCCCGTCCAAAGCAACCTATGAAGGCCTACGAGTAATATGTATTGGAAGACGAGATAAATATTTCCTCTTCTACGGGAAACATTATCTCCTTTCGCGCTTGGTTTAACCTGGGCTCCTGGTAATCTTTATACTCTACAATTGGTTGACCGAGGTCTACTTTTCTTTTTCTTCCCGCCCAAGTGTTTCGTGTTTTCCCGTATTAGAAATCTAATCTTGATGCGCAGCTGCTGATAGCAGCCAATCTCTTCGACCCCTAATAATATACGCTGTCTCCAGCATCGCTGCCGGCACTTCTTCTTCCCCGGCCCATCGGACAATCGTACCGAAATAACTACTCGTATACATACCATCTCGATTTGGTTTCCGACTCGAGCCCCCCCTCCCACGTGTGTACGAAAGTCAAACACGTTGTGCTGTGATCTTCTACGACTCGAGCGAACCGATAGACCACAGCCATGAGGCTCCCATGGCTTGCGCTGTTGCTCAGCACAGCGACTTTGGGCGTCGCCCAGGCCATCGGCGCTGAGACGACAGACGATGCTGAAGTGGAAAGCACCGTCTTTAATGGAAAAACGGTCCCACCCCTTCTTGAAATTACCAGCGACAGTTTCGACGATCAGGTCAAGGCATCCAAATTTCTGGTTGTGAAATACTACAAGTATGATAATCCTCTGTTTATGCATAGCCACCTGCACCTTGCCGGACCCCGTGCTTAGCTGTCCTCTGCTAATCTTCTTCCCGCAGTCCCGATTGTTCCCATTGCCAGGCCTTCGCCCCGACGTACCAAACTCTCTACGAGTTCTACTACACCTCAACCGCACCCACTGATGCGGATTCGACATCAACCGTACCCTTCGAAAAAGCGTATGATCTTCGGTTTGGCACTGTCAATTGTCAGGCGTTTGGTGATCTCTGCACCGCACATGACATTACTGGTTATCCCCGTACTGTTCTCTACAAAGATGGCGAACGCGTACAATACGTGACTGGTGCAAAGCCAATGGACGTAGTCGCCGAGATGATCGAGGCTGCGCTTGAGGAGGAGAAACCCGGCACGCGACCCAAACAACTGGACCTGCCGCAGCCCGGAGCAAAACGCGCGCCGGGAAGCCCGGAGAAGGCGGCGCCGGCCACAAACGACAAATCTAGCAGCGACAAGATAGACGACACTTCGTCTTCCAAGACTACGAAAGATAAAACTGATGTTGCGGTGGCCAAGCCAGCCAAGCCAAGCGTCACTCCCAACAAGGAAGGCATTTCTGTTCCTCTCACAGCGGAAAGTTTCCAGGATCTTGTGACCATGACTCAGGAACCATGGTTCATCAAGTTCTACGCTCCGTGGTGCCACCATTGCCAAGCGATGGCGCCTAATTGGCAACAGATGGCCAAGGATATGAAGGGAAAACTAAATGTAGGCGAAGTGAACTGCGACATCGAGAGTAGGCTTTGTAAAGACGTGCGGCTCAAGGGTTATCCGTCAATTCTGTTCTTCAAGGGTGGCGAACGGGTCGAATACGAAGGTCTGCGAGGGTTCGGCGACTTGCTCCAATATGCGGAGAAGGCTCTCGAGATTTGCGAAGGCATTAAAGATGTTGACGCGGAATCGTTTGCCGAGTTGGAGAAGACGGAAGATGTCATCTTCGTTTATTTCTACGATCATGCCACGACGAGCGAGGATTTCCGAGCTATCGACAGGTTGTCTCTCAGCCTCGTCGGTCATGCCAAGCTTGTCAAGACAAAGGACCCGAAGATGTACGAAAAGTTCAAGATCACCACCTGGCCGAGGTTGCTTGTATCACGAGAAGGACGGCCGACGTACTACACGCCCCTAACGCCCCGAGAGATGCGAGACACGCACATGCTTCTGTCATGGATGAAATCTGTTTGGCTGCCTATCGTCCCAGAGCTCACAGCTTCTAATGCTCGGGAGGTTATGGATGGGAAGATGGTGGTTCTCGGGATATTAAACCGGGAGGATAAAGACTCTTTCAATACAGCTCTGCATGAGATGAAAGAAGCAGCCAACGACTGGATGGTGAAGCAAAT
This sequence comes from Poronia punctata, assembly GCA_022579005.1. Taxonomy (NCBI): domain Eukaryota; kingdom Fungi; phylum Ascomycota; class Sordariomycetes; order Xylariales; family Xylariaceae; genus Poronia; species Poronia punctata. Next base: position 7,138 of record MU401797.1, read on the forward strand.
CCAGGCTTTCCAGCTAGAACGACAAAATCTCCGAGACGCTAAACAGCTACGTCTAGAAGAGGCCGAAGATCGAGGCGATCAACGAGGCGTGCGGGCGGCTAAGAATATCAGAATCAACATGGATTGGTCTGATCGCAAAGAGGTCACTTTTGCCTGGGTCGACGGTGCATTCTGGCAGAAGTGGATCCGAACTACCTACGGTATTGACATTAAAGACGGAGATCGCGTAATCATCAACGACGAGGATGTAAGTTGTCACAATCTGGACTTGATGATGAATGGGTGCTGACAATGTGCTAGAACCGCCGTTACTGGGACCAGACGATAAATGGCTACAACATCGTCCCTTCGCGTGTCTCCATTCTCGAGACCCTATCTAAAGTCACGACTACGCCACCAATCATCAAGCCCAAACTTACAATCTCAAGCATCGAGAAGGTCTTCTTTGACATCAGGGTCACGTTTGTCGAACATCCTTACCTGAGCATTGGCTGCATTGCAGGCATTGCCTTTGGCGTTATATCATGGCATAGAGGTCGGCACCGGAGAAATCGCTCGCACTTCAGGCTGGACGATAGTCTCCCAATCAAAGAACTAAAGGACGGCCTTCTTGGCAACACGGCAAACGGTAAGAACGACTGAGAGCATTGTTCATCTGACGGTGACGACATTTATAAGGCCCGTATTGTACCGGGGATGGTGGTGTCCGCTGGTGAATCGTGGGCAAGGAAGTTCTGCATATTACCCTTTTGTCCTTTATACCGGTCATGTCAGACTTCTTCCACACGTTGGTCGACGGCGGTCGCGTAGGGGCCATTTTGTCTTTTGGTTATGATGATGTATTCAATACACACTTCATCTGCGGTAATAAAAAGGGGGTTGGAACCATGAATTGTCGAGTCGAGTATGACCCGAGGGAGTTCAGGGAACGAGGCAGGTACAATCAGGACGGACAGTACCTGGACACTATCGACTTTTTCGTGTATATGACTCTAGTATATCAAATAAACAGCATCGAGGTTGTCTTAATCATAAACTTTTATATATCAAAAGGCTCTAACCTTAGCTATTGCTTGTATGACTAAGGTAGAGAGAAGTTATCAAGGGGGTTCGAGGAGCACTTTGTGACCTCTAGGGCACCTGAGATCCCTTTAGAAGATAATATTGTCTTTTCAAATAGATTTATACGTTTAACTAGGTATGCCTATCATGTATATAGCGTATGCACCTAAGCGCATTTAGCAGGCAGGATAGAACTTTTTTAACTTTGGTGTTCAATCCTCATTCAGTGAGTCAGTCAGTGGCCCCTGGTGGACATCCATCTCACCAGGTCAACAACTCAATCAAGCTCATGACTTATTAGTACAGACTCTTGATAGAGGAGCCTTTTGCCTGTGTTTATTTCTTTTGCAAAACGGACTGCTTCCTCCTCATACTAAATAGGTACTCTTGATTGCAAGTAATGTAGATAAGCCACGATATATTTATTATTTCGTTTATTTCAGTGCAACAGAGTTACTAATACAGCTTTTCTCATCCCTCCCCCTTCCTAATGATAGGCGCAATCACCTACAGCAGTAGATATTTATCTACGTGAACCCGGAACAGACCTCCCGATAGACATTGCTCTCAAGCCCAGCAGCGTCGGTCGGGACAAGGTTTTTATACGTGGCATCCGAGTACGTCCAGCGTGGATCATTTAGCTCCGTCTTCCACATCCAGTATATCCATCCATTCATACCGGGCTTTTCATACAGCTGCTGCTGGGCGGTGAAGAAATCCTTGAAGAAATCTGCGTCGTCTGGACTCACGTCGGAGGTCATGCTCCACTCGCCCGTAATCTCGAAATTCTCTCCATCTACGACACGATTGTCGGTACACGCACTGCGCATCAACGTATCCTTGTCGCCCTTGGAATCGCCGACAGCAAAGCCAATGTAATTGTGGTCGTCGAATGCCGTGTTGTCATCGCCAGCCACATCGCCGTTGCTGCGAGGATCGCCGGACCCCCACTTGGACGACATGAATTGCACGTGCAGTTTCTTGTCATCAGACACGCCCAGTTCGGCCTCTTTATCCCGGATGGCTTTCAGCGCGGCGGGATAAAAAGTTTCGATCATACTGGGGACCTGGTTAGGCGCCGGATAGCGCTCGCCATCATGCTCGGAGACGGGCTCGTTGAGGACCTCGAGCATACCGACGCTGGAATAAGCGTCGTTCGTATGGATGCGCTCCGCCATCCAGGCAAGCCACTTCTCGGCGCGCTCGTATTCATTGTCTTGGAAAAAGCCGGCAGGGTTAGGGTTCTGGCCGGTGAAGACATCCTGCTGCTGGCCCCCGGGGGCCCCGTGTAAGTCGATGATGACGTAGATGCCTAGATCGGCAGCTTTCTGTACGACGGCGTCGAGGTAAGGCAACATGCGATCGCCGTCGGGAAAAGGCTCGTTGTCCTTGTCGACGATGTCGGTATACGACCAGTAGCCGATAGGGATACGGATCGTGTTCAGTCCCACGTCGTGAACCGACTGTACCGTGTCCGGGGTGATCCAAGTCGACCAGTGCTTCTCGAAGGCGTCGTTGCCTGCGTCGCTGTTATCACCCGAGTAATGGTCCTTCATGCAGTCGCGTTCGCTGGCCGAGTCGCCGCATCCCATGACATTTCTCCATTCATTATCCATGAAGAATGGCTCGCAGATCAGCCAGGTGCCCAAGTTGACGCCACGGACCTTTCCGTTGTCTCCGAGCGAAGGCAGGACTCTCTTCCCGAGCTGCTCGAAGCGCGCCGTCATGTTGAAGGCGGCGAGATCGCGCTCTTGGGGAAGCCAGGCATGGACGGTGCCGGCTAGAATAGCCGGCGCGAGGATTGAATAACGCATTATGAGTGGACGTTTTTATCGTCTGTATATTATAAAACGATGGTTTTATTCATGAGCTCGCTGCTTGAACCATGTGGTAGTTTCTAAGGGACTCGAATCCAGCTGGGCCCGTTGCCCCTTTTAATGACATTTCAGACTTGAAGCAAATGCATTCACAATGTTGCAGCTGCTATAAACGAACTAGACCATCTACCATCTACACATTCAAATCTTGTATGTGATTGTTTCATCTAGCGGCGCCTTGCATGCAATTCAACTTTGCAACTGGGCGATTTCTCTTCTTTACTGATGTCATGTCGGTCCGACTGACCTAAATTAGAATCGCCACTGTTTTACCCGACGTTGGAGTTCCCCAAAGCATCTTAACGTCGCATGCGCTATGCGGCTTCCAATCCCAATGCCGCAGGTCGTAGCACGTAGCACGTAGCCTACCTACCTAATACCGAGCCTTGTTATTATTATTATTGTATTTTTGTCAATACAACCCAATGTTACATAGCACTGCGGCTGAGAAAAAATGTTGCCAGCAGCTCGGTTAGCCAATTCTTCAGTAAAACTCTAAATTTAACTACACGTAAGTAACATACTCTGGACACGTGAATGGTTTAATTCATGTACAATCTTTGCTTCCTACCTACCAACTCAACCTATTTGTCATATCCGATGCTTCCCGCAATTACCTATGAATTATGAACTCCGCCGAGGTGACACTCTCCCCGGGCCCCGACTTATGTACCTCGTAGCCTAATAATGGCCGTGCCTTGCCGTTTCTTTGTTCATTATTGCAAGAAACCAACAGCTTCCAACTGATTCTCATCGCCGACGCTAAAACTGACATCTTTCAGCTCGTCGAGTAGCTTTCTATTATCATCCAAGTCCTTGGAGATGATGCCCCAAGCATCGGCCCCGAGCGGCAACCGGATGGGGATCTTCTCGCCTCTGGCAACGATGTAGTAAATGGCAGCGGCCAAGGCGCTCGGCTTGGCCCAGAGCCTCCGAGCCTCGTCCCTTTCCACGTACGACATTAGGACGTTGGTCGGGAAGGTGGGGTCCAGGTATGCCGGGTGTCTCTTTCCGTTGCTTTGCAACATGTTGACGTAATTTGTCTGGACACCGCCTGGTTCGATGTTGGTCAAGTGAACTAGGTAGTTGCCAAGAATTGCATGTTAGATTTGGGGATGAAAATGCCTCTTACCTATCTCAACACGAGATAATGACTTTTTTTTTTTTTTTTTGATGAAAGGGGAAAAAAAAAAAAAAAAAAAACTTACTATTCCAAGCATCAGGAAGCTCCCTAGCCACCGACTCGGTAAACCCCTCCATGGCGAATTTACTCGCGTGATAGAAAGCCTGACCTGGAAACCCGGCCCAGCCACCAATCGAACTAATATTCACCACCACACCCCCCTTTTGTCCCTGTCCCCCCGTTTGAGCATTGACATCCCTAAAGATGCCAATCGCCTTCTTCGTCACGTCCACCATGCCCCAGAAGTTGGTATCCATGACGGCGCGGGATTGCGCGTCATCCGCGGCTTCCGTATCGCCCTTTTGTCCGTATCCGGCATTATTCACCACGACGTCGACGCGGCCGAATTTCGATACCGCTGCTTCGAGGGCGGCGTTTATGGCGGAAGGGGATGTTACGTCGAGGGAGAGTTTCAGGATGCGCGAGGGGTCGTCTGGGATGATGGGGGATGAGAGGGAGGAGAGGTTTCGCGCCGTGGCTACTAAGCGGTTGTTGGAAGAAGGTGCCGAGGTTGCGATGTGTTGGGCTAGGGATTGGCCTATTCCGGAGGAACAGCCGGTTACTAAGGTAGTGGTAAGAATTAGATGGAGAGGTTAGATGGGATGAAATACCCAAGTACCTGCCTTAGATGAGAGAGATGTAAAAGGGGAAGGGGAAGGGGAAGGAGAGGTGGGCTTTGGTTAAGACTTAGACTTACTAAACCAGACGGCGTTTATGGGGAGATGATACGGGACATCCATTGTTTGTTTGTTTGTTTATTTTCGAGAGTATGAATCTTATAAGACGAGAGTAGGTGAGTAGGTGCTGTAAACGATGATACGAAATGTAAAAATGTAATATACCTTAGTCAAGGAAACAAACTGAGTTGTATAGAATGATATTGTTGTTGTTGTTTTACTCCTTTCTCATCAGAGGTGGAATCGACGCTTCTTTTATATACAAACCATCAAGTCAAAGCCCCCTCCCCTCCCCTGATGACGAAGAAAACAACAATCTCGGCCATTATTTTAATCAAGTAAGTACCTATGTAACTTAGTCTAATGCCACTATACATCTTTCTTCTTCTTATTCATTCTTGCTGCTTGTTTGGGTTTTTCTGCTGGTGTTTATTTCCGTTGATGATGCTATGTACAGTACCTTACCTAGTCCCGGAGAAATGCACGTCTGATTACTTAACTCCCGGATCTTGCATTAAGCCCGGGGCCGTACTTTTTAACTCCTGCGGCGTCTAGTCTAACAAACAACTAACAACCAACAACCACTATGCTGATATTACTCGTATGTTAATTGATTATTGACTAAATACCTATGTATCTAGATGGCGCAGCTCTGTATATGTAAGTGGCATAAAAAACTGATTGTTACCGTGACTGACGCTCGCACACTAAAGTTTCCTAGATCAGTCTTGAAGGGTAGATAGATAGATGGAGATAAATCATCGTCATCATCATTGACACAAGACTGACTGCTTTTACTAATCTTCTTTTTTTCTTCCCCTACCCCAAAGAGACGAATTGAAATGAGACATACGAGTAGATCAAGTATAAATCTCATCCGTAAAAGCATTAAAGCTCAACCCCTCCTTGGCCAAATCATCCACATCGACCAAGAAATCCAGCGGCATCTCCACGAGCGTACCCCGGACGCGCGAGAGCCACTCCTTGACCTCCTTCGCTCCGCCGGGAAACTCGTCCCGGACGACGTGGCCGTAATCGACCCGACCCCGCGTGTCTTTCCCCTTGTAATCGACGCCGGGGATGACGAATTTTCGGGTGAAGAAGTCGTCGTAGTCTTTCCAGCTGCGCACCTTGTCGTTGGGCACGTTGTGGAAGACTTTGCTGAAGACTTCGGTGTTGGTGCGTGCCGTCTCTGTCCACGAGCGCCAGAAGTCGGCTGAGAGAGGATCTTCGACGGCTCGGTCGGCTCGCGAGCCCCAGTCGTAGTCTTGCGGGTCGCGGGTTACGGGCGTCCAGTTACGGTTCGGCTCGTCCCAACGTTGGTCTGGTAGCCAGCCTAGGTGCTTGCGAAAGAGGTGGCGGCGGAGAGACGTGGCGAATCGTGAGGCTCGGAACGGTCGTCCGTCCATTCTGCTCTCGACCATGTCCTGGTCCTCGATGATGACGGCGATTTCCGAGTCGTGGTTTCCGAGTTGCGAGCGGTCGTTTAGATTAGCTGATCCGCAGATGACGAGTCGGTCGTCGGCGATCAAGACCTTGGAGTGGATGTAGAGTTCCTCGGAGACGAAGGCGTTGATCTCGGATTCTTCGTCGCCGTGCCAGGGAACGTTGCGGATATCTGGTCCACCATCCATGTAGCATGCGCTTACCGTGTCCCATGTCTGGTCCGAAGTATGTGATGCTGCCGACTGGTATCGGTCGTATTCGTTACGACCACCCTCGCGTCGTCGCCCAACCATGTCGTCGTGTTGGCGGCGAGCGTCATCGTATCGAACACCGCTCTGGGTCTCTGCCCGACGCATCGTCGACGAAGTATTGATGCGGTCGTAGTTTCGAAGATTGTAGAAACCAATGTATTTCTTCCAGTCGCGAACGCCCCTCTTCTGCAAAGTCTCGATAATGCTGTTACCGCCCCGGCTTATACTGTCGTATTGAAACTCCATGATGGCCCGTGTACCGAGCGCGCCGTCAGCCTGCAAATCGCCTGCAAAGGCTGGGACGGCAGGCATGAGAACAATGACACGGAAGTTGTCGCCGTTCTCGTGAGCACGTACGATACGTGATACGATACTGGCACCGATCTTGTTCTCCACGGGGCGCTGGCGATCTCCCGTGGCCGTGATGAAGAACTGTCGGGGCATTAGACAAGCATATCTACTTACAACAGCCATGACAGAAGCTTACCTGGTTCTCAATGTAGATGAAGTGCTGGGCACTCTCAATGGCGTGAATGTACGCATTGGCAATGGAATGCTCAGTTGGATGGCCGGAAGACCATTCACACGCGCTTTTCGGGTTTCCCGTTAGCTCATGGTTCTCACGAGACTTGTTGCCAAGCTCACACATGTGACATACCTGCGACAAAGTTGAATGTTGAGCTTTCCAGACCTGTCGTCACGCTCGCGACTGCGACTCGCATCCCGCCTTTCGCGTTCGTGTCGATCAACGTTACCGCCCATCACATGTCTAACACCGCGGTTTATGCGGTCCTCCATTTCATCCAAGTGACGGCCGTGACGTGTGTCATTACCATCGCCCCTCCCCTGTTGATGCTGTTGATGCGAGAATCTGTTATACTTGCCCGGATCCTTTAATGCGTACTTCTCGTCAAAAATGAAGTTCCTGCGGTAGCAAGTTAGTGACATGATATTATAGATCAAAAGCTGACATACCAGCGATCCTCGAAATGGTTGATGAGACTTTGCACTATAGGGCCACTCAAGGATATCGCGATATCTGACCAGCCCATCCTCGAGTTCTTGGCTCTGTCCACTACGCCTAGATGTGAGTAAATTGTCCCCCATGTATGACGATATTACCTCACATACGCTGATTATGATCCCACTTATCCACTCCCTCGAAATCGAAGACGCGGGCATTATTAAAATCTTGACCAGGGAAAATGATATTGTCCAAATTTCCCGGGTGAGCATCTGCAATGGGATGGCCTGTGTTTTTTATTATTTTCATTGTTAGCATTCACTGGTAGATAGTGCCGTATTGCCATTGGTATGAAAATCGTGCTTTGTGAGGTTCGACTGACTGTTGGTATCGTATCTACCAAAACCTGTGGCAGCATTAGCACATGAGATTCCAAGTTGAAGAGGAAAAAGGAATGTCATCCATACACATATCCAAACCACCCATGAAAGCAAGGCGACGATCTACGACGCACAGCTTTTCGTGGTGAGCCCAGAACAGAACCGTATCGCCAAAAGAGCCATACAACTCCTTAAGCGTATCACCCGAGACTTTAGATAGATTAAAAGCATTCATTTTCAGCCTATCTAGCGAGAGACCGGAAAAGGCCTGCTCAAGTCTAGCTCGGTTAGTGGGCAAGTGATCGGGATGTCGAAACACTTTGATCTTTGGGTGCAGCGCTTCTAACGCATGTCTGGTATGCTATCATGAAAGAGTCAGTCAGCTTCGCTTTATGACATGGAGCTTAAATCAAATTATTCCATACCGCGGAGTCCACTGTGACAAAAAAAAAAAAAACCAGGTTAACAAACACGTTTTAACTTAGGTTGGTGTCTCGGATGGAGTCAATTTTCTTACAAGTTAAAGCCTGCGTGACCTCTTTATAGACGATGATATTGACATCTACGCCTCTCTCGGCAGCTGCTCGCAACATGTTGTCCAGCCGGTACTTCTCATTACGCGAAGGTGGTCGTCGAAGGTATAGCTCAGGGCTCAGCCACCAGTCCAGGATGTAGATGCTCTCCCTTGCCTCTGTCATTCATCCCTTGTTAAACCCTCTCTATCTCGGGCAGGGGCAAGGGAATCTCGGTCTTACCTTCAAGAGCCATCGAAACGGCGTAGAAATAGGATGCGCCGTCCACATACCATTTTGCATTACCGGTCGTTTGGGGAGCGAAAGACTTGAACCGATTCGACGTGTCGACAGGTCGTATTGTCACCTTCTTCTGCCCACTTTGTGCTTGGGCTTGGGCTTGACCTTGGGCTTGACCTTGGGCTTGACCTTGGGCGTGACCTTGGGCGTGACCTTGACTTGGCTTCTGTGGACGTGGTCGGTCTTTCTCATCCTTCCCCAAGGCATCTTTGACATTTTCAAGGATATGATCCTTAACTTGCTCTGCGGCGCGAAAGACCCGATCCATCTTTTTGGTCTTTCTCGGGGAGTTCCTTTAGTTTATGCACCTAGACCTTACCCGCAAGATACAAGTGGATAAGCGGCGGTCAAAGTCAAATTGAGGGGTAGCAAATGGAAGTTGTAAAAATTAGTACGCAAAACTTCTTTTGTCCGGAATGGAAGTATATATAAACCGGAGAGCTTCGTACATAAAAAAAACGACGGAGAAGAAGCGCTTGAACTACTTTTTGTGATAGGCCCGGAAGTGATTGTGGTCATGTCATAAGCGAACATAAAAGACGGGACGGAAACAGGTGATACCTAACCTATAAGTACCTACCTGTAGATCGTGGAGGGGCAATCGTCAATGCCCATCGAATCATCGCTTGCTGAATCGGGAATCGATGGGGTTCGTTGCCGGGCAAACTGACAGTCTTGGCATTCCCTCTCCCTAGGTAGGTAGTATGTACCCTTACCTTTGATCCAAAAGCTTCATTTTTAGTAGCCTATCGATGGACTATTTGTAGCCCATTCCCCTGCGCTAATCTTTATTACGTTGGACTGGCTTCTCACGCGGTTATCTGCTGAATAAAAGGCGTCCTACGGTAAGCAGTAATGCCGTGATAACCGTCAAATGGGGCAGGCAGCATTTCATACACCTACGAGACAGAGACAAACCTTTGAATAACATTCATTCCGTAGTTTCCGGCTTCAAGGACATACCGAGATCTATAAATAGGAGGATGCAATCGAAAACGATTGATGTAATTACGCCATCGTAGCAAGACATGTTTGAAGGCCGGGCGTGTCTGTCAATAAGGCAAGCATATTAAAAGGAAACCTCCAAAAACGAGGTAGCCAACACGGGTCAGTGCCCCTCGTAGGAGAGTCAGATTTTGGTGGCTACCCATTTTGGCCGAACTGCCCCACCTTCTGTTGTCAGTACTTATACGTGTAGTGTAGGTACATACCTTAAACAAAGCGCGGCGGATTCAGGTACGCCAGGTAGAAGTGGTTTTGCATGTGAAAACAGCAAAAATAGTTTCTCTCTCATCGGCAGGCAAGATAGAAAGGCCAGCCCTAAAGAGATTAGGCAAGGTAAAGTTTATTTGCTGTGGTAAAAGACTTTATGACAATGACTCGTGCTCTCTAAATCCGAGACATGGAAATAGGTACTCATTTGTGTAATGGGTAAGATGCTTATCGGATTGTTTAAACCCCGACAGAGATATTACTATATCTGCAAGAACAAGCTGACAGCAACAAGAGATGATACTTCTTTTTCTAAAAACATTTTATAAGAATAGACAAGACTTGACAATTGTAAAGCTTACAATCTAGCATCTAGCTGCACGTCCCAGCGCATCAACCTCGTACTTTGTCAGCGTAGAATCTAGATTAGGTACTCGTAGGCAAACGGGACAGCCCCGACTTGAAGGATGCTATTAACCTAGGCAGGCGGTCAAGGCGCATGTATCTTTAACCCCGAGCTTGTGGTCGGCAGAAAAAGGTTGGCCCCACCTAAATTTTTGTTTCCGGAGCTCTGTTTGCGCTTCTCAATCTATACGGGTAGCACTTTGCATTCGAGCTCGTTGTGCACAAATTCTGAAAACTACCCGATTGTTATTATCAAGAAAGATGAGTAGTAAAAGAGAGAAGAAAAAGGGCGGTGCCGCGGCCGCCGCTGCTGCTGCTGCGGTAAGCGATTCCCGCTTCGCCAGTTTCGAGACCAATCCCCGATACCGACTCCCGTCCAAGAGCCGGGCCAAGACCAAGGTCGACAAGCGATTCCAACGTGTATTCGAAGACAGCGAGTTCGTCGCCACGGCCAAGCGCGACAAATATGGCCGGAAACTGAAAGCCGACGGCAAGAAGAAGGCTTTGTTGGACATTTACGAGCCCGAGGTAGATGAAGACGAGGTTGTCGAGAAGGAATTGGAAAAGGCCGATGCGTCGTCTTATGATCCGGCTCGTGGTGGCGGATTTGCTTCTTCGTCGGATGACGAGAGCGAGTCCGAAGAGGAGGAAGAAGAAGAAGAAGATGATGATGACGAGGAAGAGGAGGAGAATGAGAATGAGGGATCGAAATCGGCTAGTATAGAAAGGATACGCGACGAACAAGCCGATATCGAGACCGGCGATATTACCAGACGGATTGCTGTGGTGAATCTGGATTGGGACAATATAAAAGCGGTCGATCTAATGGCTCTATTTTCATCATTTGTGCCGCAGGGAGGCCGCATTGAGAAAGTATCCATATACCCATCCGAGTTCGGCAAAGAGCGCATGAAACGGGAAGAAGTCGAAGGGCCGCCGAAAGAGATCTTCAAAAAAGTCGACAAAGACGACAACGACGATGATGAGTTCGGAGGGTTCAGCGACAGTGACAGCGACGGTGAGGACGAAGACGAAGACGAGGATATCAAGAAAGAAATGATACAAGAAGGCGACGATCAAGATTTCGACAACGACGCTCTGAGATCGTACCAGCTTGATCGGCTACGGTATTATTACGCCGTCGTCATCTGCTCCGACGCGTCGACGGCCAAGAAATTGTACGATGCGTGTGATGGCACAGAATACCTCGCCTCGTCCAACTTTGTCGACTTGCGCTTCGTCCCCGACGATGTCACCTTTGACGACGAGCCGAGAGAGGAATGCGACTCGACGGTTGCCAATTACCAACCCACCGAATTCGTCACCGATGCGCTGCAGCATTCCAAGGTCAAATTGACCTGGGACGTAAACCCCGACGAAGCCGCCCGCAAAGAAAATATCAGGAAAGCGTTTACCGGTAGCAGGGCCGACTTGGAAGAGAATGACTTCCGCGCTTACCTTGCCAGCGACAGCGAAGATGACGACGGGGGTTTCTCTGACGAAGATGTTGTCGTCGCGGAAGCTGCCCCGGCCGCCGAAGACGAGCCGAAGCTGAGCAAAAAAGAGCTAAAGGCCAGGAAACTACGAGAGGCCCTCGGTCTAGGCGCCGAGCCCATGGGCAAGCCAAAGAAAGAGATAGGACCGGTGGGAGACATGCAGGTGACATTCACGGCGGCATTGATGGGCGACGACAAGAAGAAGAAGGATGCCAAAGTGGAGGAGACGACAGTTGAAAAGTACATCCGGAAAGAGCGCGAGCGCAAGGCAGCCAAAAAGGAGAAAGCCTTGGCCAAACGAAATCCCGCTTCGGGCGAAGCTGCCGATGGAGAAGGAGGTGCAGGTGCAGGTGCAGGTGACGAAGCGGAAGAAGACCTCGGATTCGACGACCCCTTCTTCACCACCGACGAGCCCGCAAAGGTATCCAAGTCCGCCGAGAGGAAAGAGGAGAGACGGAAAAGGAGAGAAGAAAAAGAGGCGGCAGAAGCTGAGAGCGCAGCTCAGAAAGCGCAGTTGGAAAAGATCATGGCGGAAGATTCCAGGGATCAGGTTGAGCATCTGGACCATTTCAACATGGAGGAAATAGAAAAGGCCGAGAAGAAGAAAGCCAAGAAACAGAGGAAGAAGGGCAAGAAGGAGATTGAGGATCACGGCGGCTTACAACAGGGCTTCGAGATGGATGTGGAAGATGATCGATTCAAGGCCGTGTTCGAGAGTCACGAATTTGCTATCGACCCCTCGAATCCAAAGTTCAAGGCAACTCCCGGAATGAAGAAGTTGCTGGAAGAAAATCGCAAGAAACGGAAGAGCAAAACGGGTGACCTCGATGCGCCTCCCGAGGAGGGTGGGAAAGTAAAGAAGCAAAAGATAAAAGGGGCCAACGATGATATCAGCAGTCTCGTGGAATCGATAAGACAAAAGGCCCAAGGGAAGCGATAGCTTATTCTCTATTAGATGCAAACTTAGTATACCCGAGCTGTTCAGAGTCTGTTTATTAATGCTGATGGTCGTTAAATGCACGCTTTTTGAACCGTTATTGGGAGATCGATCAACCCGACCACCTTCGCAAAATCATCTCTATACTAACCACGCAAGTGCTCCAAGGGCCCTGATGTCGTTTTTTGCCCGAAAGCACCACATTATGGTAGCAAAAAAAAAAAAAAAAACCCTCCCTTCAAATGTCTCGCCCAATTTACGCCAGGACACCACTCTCGGCGGCATGTTCCTCGCTTCCGTTTCTCTCTTCCGAGTGACCCAGCGACTTTCCGAGCACGTTTGAATCAACAACCACATCTCTCACGTGTTCTCTCGGAACGCAGAAAAGCTGCAACACTCCCAAAATGCCTACACCAACGCAGCTGAACCAAGCAGCGGCGGAGCCTCCGGCCGCATATATAATACCGACCACTGGCGGCGAGATAGTTCTCGCGATGCAGCAACCCGACATGGCAAGACCATTCACTCGGCCCAAGACTGTCGAGCAGGGGGTGGCGTTCTTTATCAGGATAAGGGCGGTAGGAAGCGAGATTATGCCGAAAAGACTCTGCAATCCCATGGAAAAATAGATTCCCGGCGACTGCAGCCCTGGAGGTAATGCCGAGAGGAAAGGCATGACTACATAGGCTAGCGGAAAGAACACGACGGACCAAAGGAACGAGTGCCATACACCGACGCGATCGACAAAGATGGGGAATATGAGGCCTTGGATGAATAGTCCCAGTATTCCGTTGATGGCCAAGTAGGTCCCAACATCGTGAATGGTATACCCCATGCCACCTATCAAATCCAGTTGCCCGGGTGGTGTTGCTGGCTTATCAAGGAGATGTGTCGGAAGTAGCGTCCAAAATGCCATCTGATGATAGGAGAGCAGGACGAGAGAAACTGTAAGCATTACGATGGTGAAGTTGAAGGTCGGACCGGTATACTCTTCGATTTTAGTACGTGAAGAATCAGGGCTGGCTCCGCCATCTGGAGTGAATTGGATCGAATGTATAGTCCCAAACGAGGTACGCCTAAGGTCGAAGCTCTGCTCAACGGCCGAAGGGAGGCCTTCTTCTTGGACCGCTGGGCGGTCACTGAGTGCTGATATCCTTGCATGCTGGACCTCGCGGCCTTGTGTTAAAGGTGTCCTCTCATTGATAGTGCTGTCATCGTCATCGATAATAGCAACGTCTCCGCCTGTCTCTCCCTTCGAAGTATCATTATACAGCTTACTTCGCGGGTTGGTCTCTTCCAGAAACAATATGCCTTGGACAACTGCGATCACGATGACGACAACTGAGACCAAGTTTGGCAGTAGGTACGGATAACGGCCAAACAAGCCGTCGGCTGGGAAAATCGAAGGATAAAATATTGCAGGCTGAGCAAGGAATCCGCCCATTGCTGACCCGATGATGCCGCCTAGGGTCCAGACGAACGGCTGTGTAGCATATGCCGCCGCTGTTTAACGAGCAAAAAGCAAATCAGCAAGATGTCGAGGGGAAAAGCAGATACGATGGAAAACGTAACATACGTTCATGCTCGGGTACTTTGACCATTTCAGCGACCATTGTCTGCATGACCTGTTTTCCAGCTTCAGCATATGCTCATAAGGACACTCCAGGTTGGACGATGGGCAAGGCGGAGCGCGATATCAGGACAGCGGGTATCCCGATATGCCATCCTCCTTCCAGCATCTTCTTTCACGACATGGCGTGCTCTCCCCAGCTCAGTTAGACTCACAGCAACATTTCCATTCAAGGCCCCGCCGATGAATCGAGCAAGGAGCGCGACCCAGTATGTCTCAGCCAGTCCAAAGATCAAGCTCGATATGGCCACACCTACTAGTCCAAATAGGACGATAGGCTTTCGACCGTATCTGTCAGATATGGCACCCCATACTATGGCTGTCAACGCTTCGGCCACCGCATAGGCGGATACCAGGAGGCCGGCATAGAATGCTGTATCCCTATCTTCACCGCCGTTTACTGCAATATGCCGAGTCATTCATTTGCTTCTTAGGCGGGTGACAAGGTATATAAATATGTCCGAAGTATAGAAGAAGCTCCGAAAGTCGAAAGGGCAGCCGTCTAATATGATGGGAGACTAAGACAGGGGAGAAATCTGCCCCCCAGTAGCACTTACGGTCCTTCACCATCACGTACGTATACGCTAGGATGGAGTTGAAGGCAATGGGCTCCGAAAAGCGACATATTGCTGTGACAACAGCAGTTCAGTCAGTTACAGTTCTTTTCGATTCCTTTTTCAATGGCTACGCCGACCAAGACAGTAGAAGGGCGTGAGAGCGTGAGAGCGTGAGAGCGTGAGAGCGTGAGAGCGTGACAGCATACCAAGAATTACGAGCTGTTTTGTGGGGAAGGGAGGTGTCGCCTTATTGCTCTCCGACGTTTGCGAAGCCATCGACGGCAAGAGGAGTTCAAAAGACGAGGGTTCCCAAAATTTGCAGAATCTCTTTATGATACAAAGATGATTCAAAAAGGGAATGGCATGTTCTCTGACAACTAGAACCTAAATAATATCCGATTTCCTCACTTTCCTGCAGGCACAAGTCGGTGAGCCGCAGAAAGGTTGGGCCTCCAAGCGCTCGAGGTCTTGGTTACTGTAAACAGATGATTTAAGGCGGGGCGCATGTGCGAAATCGGCGGGCGTACAAAGCAAGGAAGACTGAAAGAAATTGAGGAATCCTCTGGAGTTTCGAGGGAGAATAACTTGTTTTCATTTCAATTCAAACCGACCACCGTCAACGCCGTTACCGCAAATACAAAGCTTCCGCTCTTTCTCGTCTTGCAACTTCTCCAGAGTCAATTATACGGCGTTGTGTCGTTGATAGGCCCTAGAAAGCCGTTAAGGGTGGACTTCCCGGGTTAGGAGCGGACTATTTGCCTCCGCCGAGATAAACTAATTATTAGCCAATCAAACTGCTCCTTCCTAACCTATTATTTGTATATTTGTAGTTCAATAGTCCTGCTTACCTACCTTATGTACTTTCCTCCTCAGTCTGCGAGGCACCCAGTTTTCTAGTATCAAGGCAAGTGCAGGCTGTGAAACGTGTGGTATTACTCCCTCAATCGGTATTTATCAAAAGTAGGGGATTGTACCTACCATTTAAAGCCCGTTTTATTTAAAATAAGGTAGGATTAGAGATCCGCACTATATATACAGTATAACACAGTATATTTAGTTATTTTTAGGAGTTATATGCTATTTTACGCTAAAACCTATATAGCTAGAATTTTTTTTAATAACAACTTACTTACTTTTTTTGTTTTTTTTAGTGCCTTTATTTTAAAATTGCTAAGGCAACGCTAAAAGCAATTGTTTAAACTAATTTTTATAATCTTTATGCTTTTTATTAAATTTTAATTTATTTAATACTACTTTTATAGTTTTGCAGCCTTTAGCTAGCTTTATATAAGCACCCTTATTTTATAGCCTTTAGCTAGCTTTATATAAGCAAACTATTTTAGCTACTTTTGCTAGCTCTATATAAGCTTTGTTATTATTATATTATTTACATTTTTTAAACAAGTTAAAAACCTTTTTACTACGTTAATCTTTTACTTATATTAAATATACTATATAAACAATATAACTAAGTTTTATAATTAAGCATTATTAGTTACTAATATAACATATTATAGAGGGACCTAAAAAATAGGGTCTTGTAGCCTGTAAATTAAATAGCTAGATTAAATAAAGACTAGCGCACTAAGGTTAATTAGTTAAGTTATAATCAATTAACCTAACCTTGCTAGATTCTTTTTTTTTATATCATTAATTTACAAAATTTACTATACTACCTTATAGTTTCTTTTACTAAATAGTGCAATAAGTTAATTAAATTAATATAACTAATATTTAGTTATATTTATTTTTTTTTTATAACGGTAGCTAAGTATAAATTAAAAAACTATTGTTTTTTAAAGCTTTAAAACTTAACTTATACCTTTTTAAAGCCTAAAGCCCAACTAAAGTAATAAAGTAAAAAGGTTGTTTTTTAAAACTTCTTATATTATTACTAAGTTAAAACCTAGTTAAAGTTATTTTTTTAAATCTTTTTAATTAGCAACTTAATTGCATTTTTGCAAGCTTTCTTATATTAAGCAAAAACTTTGCAAATAAGTTAAGTTTATACAATTTTTTTTAAATAGCTAACCTATTTTAATACTACTGTATTTAAGTTATAAACAAAGGTATTGTTTTTATGCTGCATTTATTTATAACGCTAATATTTACAATTACTTTTTATTAAAGCTTAATTTTAATAAACGCTTAACTATACTTTATATATTATAAATAACTTGTTTTTTTAAACTTATTATTATTATAATAGCATTATATAAAATACTTATTTTTTTAAATTTATATTAAACGCTTTATTTTTTATATCCTATTTACTTTTTATATTTATTTTTTATTTATTTTTTTAAGTTAATTAAAAAAAGTTAATTTAGTTAAATATATATAATAAGTAAAAAAGATAAAAGTGCTAATAGCACTTTTGCTATGCTAAAGCACTTTAGTAATAATAAAAAATTAAGCTTTAAGTTTTAAACTTAATATAAAGTTAATACTTTAACGCTACTAAATTTACTATATAAACTTTTATATAATTTTTTATAAAATCTTTTACTTTATAACCTTTTACTTTATAACTTTAATTAATTTAAATTATATATAATAAGCGCTAAAAAAGTTAAAAAATAAAAAAACAATAAAGCTAGTTAAAAATAACTAAAACAAAATAAATAAAAGCAAAAAAAGTTTAACAAACACGTTATTAGCTATATTAATTACTTAGCAAATTAAGTAAAACTTATATATAACTAATTATAAGCTTTAAATAAAAATATAAAAGTAATAATAAATAAGTTAAACTAGTTTATTTAAGCTACTTAAAGCAAGCTAGTAATATTAAATCTTTTAGCAATAATATTTATACTTATACTTATATTAGCATAAGCATAAGCGCGTTAATTAAAGCAGCAACTAAAAATAGCTTAACTAAACTTTATTTAGTATATAAATACGTATTAACTTATATTAGTAATAAAAGCTTTTTAGCAAAGATTTTAAAACTTTAAAAGTTTTTTTTTAAGTTATGCTACTTTAGCTAATTTTAACAACTTTTATAAAAACTTTAACTTGTTATTATAAGCTAACTTATTATTATAAGTTAACTTTTAGTTAATAAAGTACGCACTATTATAAAATAACTATTTTTAAGTTTAATTTATAAACTTTTTAATTAAACTTTTAACTAAACTTATTAAATAAATAAATAGCTTTAAAAGTTACTTTAATTATAATAAAAAAACTTAATTTTTTATAATATATATATAGTTAAATTAGCAGCAAAAAGCCCTAGCTAGCAATCTTGCTAAAAACCTTAATAACAATAAAAATAGTTTTTTTAAAAAAGTACTTTAAAAAGTACTTTAAAAACAACTTAAAAGTTTTTTTAAAAATCTATTTAGCTTTATAAAACTACCTAGCTTTTTAAAACTACTTAGTTTTTTAAAAAGCAATAAATACTAATATAAAAAAAGCTTTGCTTTACTTTTTAGTATAAACTTAAATAGCTAATATATTTAAATTAAAAAAAAAATATAAGAACTTTTATACTTAACTTTAAAGACTTAAAAAACTTTAGCTAGGTTAATAAAAAATTTAAAACTATTTATATAAATATATAAGCTTTTATTAACAAAGTTAATATAGTATTAAAAAATATTAATAGTAGTACTAATAAAAGCTAACTAGTATAATTATAGCTAACTTTGTTAAAAAAAGCTATAGCTAAATAGTAAAATTTAGTTTTTATAGTAAAAAAAAAAAGTTTACTTTATAATAAAAGCATTAAAAGCATAATAAACTACTTTAGCTAATGCTTTACTATAGCTTTTAGTATTACTACTAAAAAAAGTAACTTACTTTAATTTAAATTAAAAAATATTGCTTATAATAAAAATATATTAAAAAAATATTTTTAAAAAAAACTTTAATATACTAAAGCAAGTTACTTGTTAGCAAGTAACAACTTTAACTAAATAAAAGTAGTTATTATAGTATAGTTAGCTATAAACTTTTTTTTAAAGTAAAATATACTTATATTAAATTAAAAAGAAAGCTTTAGCAAATATTTAAAGCTTTTATTGTATAAAAAAGCTATATTTTTATTAGTAGCTAAGTTAATATATTTATAAATTTAAAAAAAAAACAAAAAAAGCAGCTAAACAACTTTTTTAAAAACTAATTAAATAATAATAAAGGCAATAAAAAAAAAAAAAGCTGCTAGCAAAAAAATAAACGCAATAAAAGTTATAATTATAGTAGCTATAACTATAGCTACTATAAAAATAACTATAAAAAAAACAAATATTAATTTAAAAATTAAAAGAAAAATAAAAATAAGTTTTAAAATAAAAATAAACTTTAAAATAAAAACAAATTTAAAAATAAAAATAAAAAAAAAACTATTTAAATTTAATAAAAGAAAATAACTTTAAAAACTTTAAATTAAAAAAGAAAAACTTATTAAACTTATTTAATAATAGTAATTTTAGTTTAAAATTAAACTAAGCATTTATAATTATAAATTATAACTTTAAGTGCAAGCATTATAGCAACCTTTTTAGCAATTAAAAAAAAAATAAAAATATTATAAAAAATGCTTAAAGTAACTAGTTAAATTGCAAAATATACTTAAATTAAAGTTATTAAAAAGTACTTATATAAAATATAATAAATTTTTTAAATTATAAAATTAGCTATTTAAGCACTTAAATAAATGCTAAAAAAAGTTATTAATACTTAATAAAAAAGCCTATCTAGTTAAACTTATAGACTTAAAGCACTTAAAACTTAATATATATATATTTACTCTTTTAAAAATTTAAATAAAAAAACTTATTAGTTAATTTTAGTACTTTTACTTATATATTTTAGTTTGCTTATACTTTAACGTATTTAAAACTATTATTTATTTTAATATAAGCATAAGCTAAAATATTATTACTTAAAACTTACTAGTAATAATTAAATATTTTATTAAAAAATAGTTAAATAAGGTTTAAAGTATTAGCAAAGGTTGTATTAAGTATATTAAATAAGCTACCTTATAAATATATATAGTAAGATTAAATAATATTAAAAAAAATAAATAAGTTAGATTTATAGTATTAATATAAGTTATTAAAAATATTATAAAACTTTATATATTGTTAAAAATAGATTTTAGCAATACTTATAAAGCTAAAATTAATTTTAAAACTTAATTAATTAGCTTTAACGCTATAAAAAAATTTAAAACTTTTTTTAAAATTTAACTATACTTATATTTTTATATTTAAAAGGTAACTTTAGCTTAAAAAGTAATTTTAAGCTTTAAAAAAACTTTACTAGCACTTACTTTATATAAGTTATTGCTTTTAAATAAAAATTTTACTTTTAATTTTAGCTATAAAAACGTAATTTTTTTATTTATAAGATTAATAACTTTAAATACTATTATTATAGCTAACTTTTTACTTAAACTAAAAAAAGTTAAGTAAAGCATTTAAGTAGGCATTATTAATAAATAAATAAAAACTAAAATATAAAAAGCTACTTAAAAAAGTTATTTAAAGATAATAGCTATAGCTGCAGTCTTATTATAAATACTATTTTTTATAAAAGCTTTTAATAAAATAAAAGTTATAAGCAAAGTATTAATTAAGTGCTTTATTAGTATAAATATTTTTAACTAACTTTTATATATAGCACTAGCTACTAAAAAATACTTTATTTTAAGTAAAAAGTTATAAAATGCTATAACTTAACTAAAAATTATAAAAATATTTAATATTTAAACTTTTAAAAATAAAAAGAACTAAACTAAAAAAAGCAATAAAAATAAGAAAATAGCTAATAAACGTTTTAAAGTAATTAAATTTTTTTTAACTATAAAAATTTAAAAGCTTTTTAAAAAAAAGAAAATTGCTAAACTAAATAGTTAATTTATTTACGCTAAAACTAACGCTATAGCAAGTAAAATTTTTTAAATTTTAAAAGACTTTTTAAAAATTTAAACTAATTAAAGCATTATAAATATTTTAAAAAATAACTAAATAAAAATACTATTAATAAACAATTAGCAATAAATAAAATTAAATAGCTAACTTTATTTTTTTAATATAAAAAATAAAGCAATAGTTAATAAAGTATTTAATAAGCTTTATAAATAAAGTAAAATAAAATAAGTTAATAAACTAAGCTTTTTTATTTACTTAATGTTTATAGCATATTATTAAATAAAAAAAAAAGTTTAAACTAAACTTATAATAAACTTATAAGCTTTTAATAAAATAGCAGTTTTTAATAACTATTTACTATTGCTTTAATTTAAAGTAATTAAATTAGTATATAAAAAAAAATATGTTACTATAATAAACGCTATAGCGTTTTTTTATTAATTTAAAGTATATTTAAACTATAAAAATAAATTTATTATAATAAGCTTTTAAAGTTTAAAATGCTTAACTATTATACTTATAAGCTTTTATAATTTACTTGCGTACGTTTAAAGGTTTATAAACAAAATACTAAAACTATACTACTTATTTTGCTAAGCTTTTATTAATAATATTATAATATTTTTAAATAATAAAGCTAGTTACTTAAAACACTTTTATAAAGTATTTAACTTTTTTAAACAAAAACGTATTTTAATATTTTTAAAAAAATTGTTTTTAAAATACTTTTTAGTTAAATTGCTAAGCTTTTGCGTTAATTTTTTTAAAATAGCAATAATTAAATATTAATTAGTAGCTTTTTAAAACCTAGCCTTTTTAAATAACTTAAAAGCTTTAAAACAATACTTTAAAAGCAGCGGCTTTTTTTAAACACTACTACTATACTATGCTTAATATATAAAACTTTTATAAAAGCAAAAAATAGCTTTATTAAACAAAGGCTATAAAAAAAAAGGTTATAAATAATAACTTAAAAAAGCAATAAGCTTATATTTAATTAACTTATTTTAAGCTAATAAAAGTTAAAATAAAGTTTTTTTAAGCAATATAAGATTTAATATGTAAGTATACTATTTTTAAGCACTATAACCTAGCTAAAATACTTTTTATATAAGTTAACGCTTTATTAAAAAAAAGCTTTAAAGTTATATTATTTTATACTAAAAAAAAGTATAAATAGCAGCTTAAAGCAACTATTTTAAATATTTAAGTAAAACTTATAATATTTTTAAGCTGTTTGCTTTTATAGCTAAAATTAAAATATAAACTTTTAAAAATAAAAGTAGCTTATATTATTTAAGCTTATAAATAGCTAAAAACTATAATTAAAATATTAAATAATTTTATAGTAGTACTTATAAACTACTTTATTACTAAAAGCATTTTTAACTAAACTAGTTTTAATATAGCTTTAATAAATTAAGCAAATAAAAAACTAGTTAATATTTTAATTTATTTATTATAATATAAACTATAAACTTACTATATACTAAAATAGCTTAATTTTATACTTAATACTTTAAGCTGTTTTTAAAACGTTATTAATAAAATAAATAAAAATAAAAAAGTAGTTTAGTTAAATAAAAAGCTAACTTTTAACTAAGTATAGTTAGTTATAAAAACTATTGCTATAATAAACTTAAAAATAAAAAAAAAGTTTAAAAAAAAATATAAAAAAAACTTAAAATATAGCTAGATCTTTTAATAAGTTTAAAAAAAAATAACA
Source organism: Poronia punctata (assembly GCA_022579005.1). Classification (NCBI taxonomy): domain Eukaryota; kingdom Fungi; phylum Ascomycota; class Sordariomycetes; order Xylariales; family Xylariaceae; genus Poronia; species Poronia punctata. Next base: position 29,641 of record MU401797.1, read on the forward strand.
GAAACGTTGTTAACTTTTTTAAGCTAAGCTATTTTTTTATAATTATTAATAAGTTAATATATAATATTAACTAAAAAAATAACTAGTAGCTATATATTTTAAAAAACTTTATTAGTACGTTTATAGCTATTGCTTATAATAATAAACACTACTTTAAAAAATAATATATGCTATAAAACTTAAAGCAATACTTAATTTAAAAGAAAATAAAACTAGTTAAAAAGTATATTAATTATTATAATACTTATAAGCTTTATATAATATTATAAGAAAAACTATATAGCTTATACTAAGCTAC